>JABMBR010004969.1:0-19432 GCA_018881525.1 Meteorus sp. PSUC_FEM 10030008
ACCCCCCCCCTTTTTTTTTATTTCTCGTCTAATAATATTTTTATTTACTTTTTTTTCTTTCTTCAAACAACTGGCACACTTTCAAATAGCTTTTTTATGCTGGAAAATTGTGGTGCTCATATGAAGTTGATATAGATCCTGTGAAATGCATACAGATAAGATGGTTGATGAATTTTAATTGCAATAAGAATGAATTAATTGAGTCGTTGCAGCCACATCATAGAAATTATCACCCATAATGACATTTCGAAATGTTCGTGCTGATGTCTGTGGTTATATTGAAGAGAATACGATGAACACAGTTGTATATTATCTTCAAGCTGACGAACTAATCAGCTTGGGAAGTCCTGTTGCCTTTGAAACCCTCCTTGATGGTGCAATTAAAACCACCATCATCTTACGAATTGCTGTGCGTTAATTATCTTTTTATATACTCACGGCGTCAGTCCGTATCGTCTACGAGTCATCATCTTTCAAATTTACTTCGTATATAACTTAGCTACTCTGTTGAGTGCTTAGTGCACCTTCTGAATATTTCATTTGGTACACGCAGTGTAAAATACCTCACATTCACTATTTTTTTTATCAGTATGTCAATAATAACAAATTAATCTCATGTTTGATTTTTTCATGTGACATCTTGTGTAAAGCTTGATGAGCTTAAGCTTAAACAAGTTTCTACAGCTTACGCGCGCTTCATGTACTTGCCAACATCACACAACTTTGATGAGTATCCACGGTCCAACTACTCACATAGTTTAAAACCAAAGTGGATAGTAAGTGTAAGCCGTTAAGTTTACGCAACTTGTGAGTTATACAATGGCAAAAGTGGTTACCATATTCTCATACCTTCTTGTCTCGTGGTTTACGCGCGTCTTCATAATGAACAACAGTTTCTACTTCACTATTGTCATACTTCTTCACTGCAACTATATTTATCGACTTCATTTACTAACACATTGAATCGCATAGTTCACATGCACTAGTAAAAATGAATAATTCTGAACTCGAAAAAAGTCTAGACACATTGGAAATTGATTGACGTTGATTAAATTGTCCAGTTTCTTATTGCTGATCATTCTCGATTTTTCCATTGCACCTTCATAATGAGTTCTATGTCCATGAACGTTTACTCATTCAGTTTGGAGTAGTAGAAAAAAAAGTTATTTTATTATTTGCCTTTCTACCAGTTCCTTTTTTTTATCAGCATTATGTTTTTTTTTCTCTTAATTCTCTTTTGTTCTTCTTCACTTGTTCTCAAAAGACATTTCGAATTTCTTTCATCTGTACGTCGTGACCAGGCAATGCAATTACGCCAAAATCTCAGGAGACGTGGAGTGTATACGGAAAAAGGATTTTTATCGTGTGCGGTTACTGGCCCAGATATATCCTGATCATTCGTGCGCAGGTCGAAGGATAAAAGCCCATTAAAGTCTCGTCCCGTGCAAGATATTGTGCTGCAGTTATACAGTTCCTTACGTTGAAATTGCAATCATCGCTCGATTGAGATCTGAATCACTGCGGTCAAAAGGGTTTCAATGATATTAAATTTATATAGGTTGGGAGGAGATGAAAAAGGAATAGGACGAGAGAGAATCCTGACGAATTCACAGGAGTTGTATCCTGTAGTATCAAGTCAAACTACTCTCAAAAAGAATTGTGCCACCGCACTCGAGCGACTTCCCTTTGATTCTACGCACGACAGAGTTTCATCCAAGGTCTCGAAGAAGTAGTACAAGTGTTTGACTGAGTTGACGGTCCGTATGAAGTCTGACCAGTGTCATTCAGTGGCCACTGAGTCAAATCTTGAAAGCGCCATTTCCAACAGTGTACTCGCAAAAATATTTCTCATTGCTTCAGTGGTATCACACGCGATCCAGGAATGGAATAAAATCGATGTAGCGTAGTTGCAGTTCAAAGGTTTTCCCTTTTTAACTTGCAACTCTTCACGATGTACATGGACAACTTTCCCAGTTGGTGTCTGAACATTCTCGACTTCTCTTTCTCCATTTCACTGACGGCACCTTACGTTTCATCTGGCTTCGGCATACAGTTCAGAACGTACAAAGATAGTGCAGGATTACAGGAGAGCATTTTTTTTTCTTCTATTTTTTTATACTGACAACGTGACGAGAATAAATGGCAGATATCTCTCAGGACGCAGTTACATGTCCAACGTTCAACGATTTGCCGTTTCAAAATCCGACTTGCTGTCCTATCAACCTTTGCCTTCTCTTATCGTATGAAGAAGTATAATATTTTCTGGTTTTTTTACTCGTTTTAAGAGCCAACGTTGTGCTGGTCTTATATTTCTAAGTCGGTTAGTTCGGTGATACTGGAATGGGGTTTGTGATGGTGATGGTAGTGGTGAAGAGTTTCCGACTCTCCTACATCGCATCATCATTCCATTTCCTGTCTGAGTATGTCACTGTCATTTCGACACTTTGCTCAAACATTTTTTAGATTTTTCTTAGAAATTATTTTCATTTTTCATTTTTGTATCTGTCAGTTTCGTTCCTTCAAAGTGTCACTGATGATCAGTTTTGTCAACACGTGTTTCGATTTATGCGAATACGAGGATGAGTCAATCGCTAAAATGTCATTTCACGAGATGAATGTTGAGCTGATTTTTACGAGAATTCTCAGATTTATATTCATTTCATCCTTATTTATTTATTTATTCATTTTTCTCGTTGTTCAAAGTAGTTTGAAAATAATATTTAGAATAAAATGTCAAATCCTTCCAAGTTTCATCATATCACATCGATCAATAGTTGAAGAGAAGAAAGAGCATTTCAAAAGTGACTGCAGTTTTTTGCTATATTGAAATGAAGAAGTCTTTGATGGTAATTGACAGTATTTCTTGCGCGAAGTGCACTGATTCTTCGCTTCTGTCTCCAATGGCATGAAATATGGAGAGAAAAAAAGGAAAGATTGTGTAAAGAGTTGGAACGAATGGCAGTAGAAGATGAAGTGTTGGAAAGTGATGACAGAGCGAGAAAAGAGAAACATAAAATTCAAAGTGGGTGAAAACTCACACTAATGGAACATCTTAAGATTGACTTCCTAATTAGCCTCTTGGACATTTCGTAAAAACCCACTCTCCAAATGTATTCCTTGATTCATTCCTGCGTTTGAAACCACCAAATTGAGAAATCAACTAAACAATTCAAAACCGCAATTTTAACAACAAATTTCGCTTCATCGTCAGCTAACAATGTTCATCAAAATTATAACAACCGACATTTAAATGTCTGACATACTCAGAGTTGTTGATATGCACCTCACACTGAGTTCCAATCCAAATTAGAACTGAAAACGAACTTCATTCTCTGAATAATGTTCCATATGAAAATATTCCAGTTATTCACGTACATCAGAAATAATTCACCCGTCATTCCATTCTGTTTTACGTGTTCTTGATAGAATGAGCGTAGCAGAAGGGAATATACTTATATATACCCCTAGATACGTTCACCCCATCGATTTTCTTTGACTCTGAATAACAATATCATAACATAATTCATCGGAGCATATCTTTCTATATGCGTGTACATCATTTGACAGTTAACTTTGTGAATAAAGATGAAGTCTGTTCAGCTCTCCCTTCTCATCCTTTTTTCCATTCGAATCACATCTCCATTGAAAGGATATTATAACCATACTGATATAAAAGTACAATCCTATCGTATTTCACATTGATAACACGTCCGGTTCCCTCCCATCTCAACCTCTTCAACTGATAGACATTTTTTTCCACAATCTCCAGTTTTTTTTTTAAAATTCTCGCTGACATCAGGGATTTTCCTCATTAGAAATATACTTAAGATTAGGCTTCAGAGGATTATTACGAAGAGAATTCTATGTAAGCTTCATAACCATATAAACCTTTCAACCAACTTTTATATCTGATCTATTCATAAGGGTTTAGTTTGTTTGCATAATAAACCATTCAATTGGCACAATGTGTTCCCTCTCTCATTGAAACTCTCAACATCTATCAACATTCAAAGGCAAAATGGTTAAAATAGACATCCGGCTTGGCCGCGACTCACGAGAATTAGATGCACTTGAGAAACAAACAGGTATAGAGATAATTGTTCATGTCGTTTGTGAAATTGTATACTTTGCGGTAATGTAAAGGACTGAGAGTAACGGAGAACAATGAGACAGAGTGTAGGAAACATGGCGGTTTAGCTTGAGCGCATCTAATTGACCATTCCTTTGATGCTCAACGAGTAGTTCTACAAATTTGAATGCACAGCAGTTGGAGAATAGCTAGTTGCTTTAAAGCAGATTGAACGAAGTACAAATCGATTTACTACAACAGTGAAGAGAGACTTTTCAGTATTACCGCACATACAAGTAGCATACCAATTCAATGCTTACCATCCTCTTCAATAGACTTCATCCCAACAAATCATGCGAATTCAGATATCTCATGAGATTAAAATCTATTCATCCAAATATCTATGATAATTATTCTGAAAGTCAGTTTTATCCGAATACAATTCAGTAGAGATGCTATAGGATCACATCCAGATGAAAAGCATTGTTGGAAAAAGTTTGTGGTTGGAAGATGTCATGACAATTGGCGTCGATGACTATATGAGTTTGAAAAGTCCAAGGTATTGCATTAGAACTGAATTAAATTGGACACTCAGTCCCTTCATCTCTGATATTCAACTGTCTGCTTGTTCTTCTCGACTTGTTTGGTCGTATCAACCACTACGGTAAACCACATCGTTCGAACCAGCTACCATGGATAATTTCGAAGCTCTGGGTATAATTAAGGAAGTTTTGTTGGGACAATCACTTGCCTGTCCAGCTCTCTCTCTCTCTTATTCATCTTTCCTCAATATATATACATATATACACAAACACATGTATTTATATATAGAGAAATAGTTCTTGTGCAAGGTGCGCGTCTGGTCGATAGGAAAGGACAGGCCAAGAAGACGCAAGTGCTGTGAACTTGCTTTGACGATGACGAGTGGATAGGTCTCGCGTTTCTCACAGTTTGTTCGCGACTTTCTACATTTTCAATACTGTCCACCTTCCTACCAACCAACCTCTTCCGTCCTCAACCCTTATATAGCTCTGTGAAGTATTTTAGAGTTCGATTTTCATCCAAGCTGCATTCGAAGTTGACATTTACGTCAAGGGTCAATTTTGAAATATTGCATTTCCATTTGAGCTATGCATATTGATATGAATGTTTGACTTTCCAACATTGTTTGTGTATGTAATAATAAATATGTGAACGATATGTATAGTAAACGTTGGAAATGTTTCAGTAGAGTTCATACATCCATATTGGATGCAGTCATGATTAACATTGGATGTTATTTGATATCTATATTTGCAGAGCATTAATTCAATATTGAAAATACATTTCCAGGTTTAATATCATTTTATGTAAGGATTGATGAGATTTTTATTGCATCCTTCATTCGATAGAAATAACATGGATGAAGTAAATTCATGTCAAGGGTCATGCGGTCGCTGATCACAACATTGTCATTCCTGTTTCTGCTTATAGAGATCATCTCATTTCAACTACAATTTCCTCTAGAGACTTTGATAATAGAAAAAGAATCCCTCGAGGCAGATGATGTGTATATATTATCCACATACATTTCCGACTTATATATTGTAATATATTGAACGTTATGCGGATGATATCCCGCGGGATTCTACGACTCCATTTATTCTCACTACACGGTCTTTTCTTCTTGTCTCAAGCAATCATGTGGTTTGGATAACTGAGAAATATGAAAATGAAAGGTAGAGTGAACTAGCCATCATATTTTTCGAATTAAGTTTATTAATTTCTTTCTCATCACGAAGTTGGTTGTCCACATCAGCTGATACTTCCAATTATTTTTTCCTTCCAAAGTATGAGAACGTTGTTAATCAGCAGTCGACGAAACCTTCTCTATCAATTCTACTCAATATGAAATGATAAAAAATCTCCTAGTGTATGTTCCATTTAATGTTTTTCGAGAAGTTGTTGAACTCAATGAAACTTTAATTCCACTGGAATACGAATACAACAAAATGTTGTTGCATTATTATTTTATGTAAAAAATATTAAACTAATTCTCTCGGGTGTCATCTGGAATAGTATATACACAACAGTCGCGACATTCTCGTCGACGTGGTCGCGAATGAATTTTCTCTGTTTTGCGCACGTGGATAAAACTTGTGTTTCCTGCCTCGTATTCCTCTTGCACACGTTCTTTCTCCTCTCCATCTCTTTCACTCTCTCATTCAGAACACACTTTTCATGCTGGCATTCTCTCGTGTCCCTTCTACTTCACCGTTATAATATTATATATACTCTTATCGTTTCGGGCGAGTGAGTTGCTTCAAAATCCTCGTTGCTGCCGAGTCACTATCTGTTTATATGTCTACACACAGTTTGCTAAAAGTTTCTTATTCTACGTGTGGGCTTCTGACCTCTTGGTGTTTCTGTCCGCCATATCCAAACTTTCATTCCTCATGGTCTGCTTATAAAGCCTTGTTTCAAATATCAAGCGGAAACTCACGAGCATGTGTATGTACATTTCCTTGCATTTTACCCCATGACAACGGTGCGTTTTCTATGTATTGAACGAAATGTCTGGCGTCCGTCCGCCGGCGTCGTCGACATCAGTTTTATTCTTACATAAAGACATGAATAGTTATCGTGCTTTTATTGTATGATTTTATTGACCATCACCACGCGTCGGTTTTTATATGTGTACACAGTCATAGCCACAAATGAATAATCGAAATGTTGATGGAGTGAAGTGTCTGTTGATAATAAAGATGATGACAAAGAAAACATATGATATTGCAATACACAATTTTTTCCAATAAAAACATTTTTACATTCGTGGATAAATAATGAATGTGTAGATAAGAAATATTTTTTTCATCCCTTGTTGAATGCGTATTTTTATAGACATTTTTTCACTTCCGTAGTGAAAATACGTTGACAATAGGAGCTATTTTACGCCAGTCGATTATAATAAACCGCTCTCAAAATAGTTGCTATCAGATATCGATTCATGTATCGGATTATCGTGAAAGTTGTAGGGTATCTTGTGCGAGTTTATTCTATTCAACTGGAATGGAAAAATGGAAAAATATGAATTGAATGAGCCACATATTGACATAGCAAATAGAAATTAATCCGAGTTGTCGATATATTTTTTTTTTTCAATTTGTGCTTTCAATCAACATGAAATTCCATGATATACATTGGCTGACTATTTGTTGGTTTTAATTTTATTAATGCTGCCATTTTTCCATCATCGTGTACCATATCATATGGAGTATAAATTTTGAACAGATGAATTGAGTGTTTTATATTTTTTCCCGATGTGTAACATGAATAAATTGACATTGCGATGATTCACAATGATGTGTACATATGTGGAATGTCTATGTGCACATGTGGATGTGTAGGATTGTGAAATGAATAGTTTCACTCACATATACATTCAATACTCAAATCTCTGACAACAATTTCTCTTTTGCGCTTGTTACGACTCTGTACTATGCTCCATCTCCGGTATTGAAACTCACAGCAGACCATGTGGCATTTGGTGGATATAGAGTCAATGGATATTCACAGTTGCAGTTACGATGCTTCACTAGATGTACAGTTAGGTCCAAATGCGATGCCATTCCACCGGAACGACCTATCGTTTAACTATTTTCCGGCCTTTTCTCTCGCGGTTGCCTCGGTTACCTCATGCTAAAATGGTGTTAGACTCTGATAACTGAGCACACAGCTTTCTACTTTGCTCTTGGTGGAAAACTCTGTATTGTATGACACCAATCTTTTCCTTTTTTTGGCAATGTAAAGGTATTCATGCATATCTTACAATTTGTTGATGACGAAAAGTTATTTTGAAGTACCATTTTGTGGAATTTTTTTCTCTACAGTGCTAAAGTTGCTATGAAGAACGATGGGGATTTCACAATTACTTGTGAATTTTAAGGGTTTCATGAATTCATCAGCTTCAGTGATGGGACATGGTGGGGGGGATATCCCTTGAAATACCTGTGAAAGTAGTTGGAAAAATTGAACCGATGACTGAACTCGTTACTGCCCCATTGTCCAGAATTTACGAATCAGACTTCTTCTAGTTCAAACTTAACATTTCATTTTCTCTGCACCATTTCAGTGGTTTTGCATTTTCAAAGTATTGAGGTCATCACTTGTAGTGTGACTCTACTTATCAGAAGAGTAGGTATACAAAATAATTGTGACACGTAAAAACCAGTCGACCTTGTATCAAGAGGTTTCCAAGTACCATCAACACTTTTCAAAGGAAGCTCATGGATCTATTGAGCGCGAACCTTTGCGTTTGAAGTAGCATGTGAAATCAGAAATTCCCAGTGAATCACACTGTTCAAGTGCAAAAATCAATAATTCCGTTTTAAATTTATATATTCAGTTATAAAATTGATTTATTCAATAACCACAGAAGTACCTTCAACATTGCATTGAAATATTTTCAAATCTATTGAAGCAAACCAATGCATCGTTGTATACAAATGCAATAGAAAGTAAGTAAAAGAAAAATGGACATAATGAATCAAACCTATCCTCTCAATCCCACCGCACCATTTCACTTTGTAAAATGTCTGACCGGACTTGCAAAAACTAAAATCACGGTAAAGTTTTCCGTTTCAGTTGCACAAGTGTAAAAACCCAAAGTTTACTTCATCTCTTTCTTCAGTATCTTCGCTCGTCGAAATGGGTCTGGCATACACACACTCACACACATACATTTATACTTACATGGAGAAAGAAGAACAAAAGAGAAAGAAAATAGATGAGAGAGTGAAACTGGAACGAAGATACGCGTAGCAATGGAATGAAGCGAATCCCTCTCATTACTCTTCGTTCGACGCAGTGGAAAAATATTCGAATCCACTTGGCTGACCTCGTCTACCAGCGTTATTCTATTTTCTTCTTTATCCATTTGTTTATATAACCATACCAATACTCTCCCAACTCCTCTGTGGGGTATTCCATGATGATTCGGAAAATTTAACTGCAAACAGTCGTATTACTGATAATATGAAAAATATAAAAACGAACCTCCACAAACGTATTTTCAGTTCAACTCGGATGTGGAACTGGTAAAAATAAAGGAAGGATTACTTAATGATCGTTAATTCATGCGGAAATGACATTTTCTCTCCACCATTTTCATGTGGGAATATTTATTCATGATGTAGGTTTTTCAGATAGTCAACATTGGATCTCGTGTGAATTTTATTCACATTTTCTTTCAATTACACACCAATGATTTGCCACATTTATCGTTTCCATCGAAAACTTCATTTACTCCGTAAAAAAATTTACGATAGTACTTGAGTATCTACCGCGTTGTTTTTAGAATGTAAAAATACGCTTCAGCATTTTTGCATGGGAAAAAGTCGCTCGGTAGAAACACAAAGTATAGCAGCATGAACATTGAATATAGTTGGAGAATGTTGTGAAATTACAAACCACAGTGAATTTAGTAACAGAGGAAACAGTTGGTTCTGAACAATTCCGCAAAATATTTTTAATCACACGAAATTGTATGGATGTAATAAATGATTGTTGGGTATTGGCATGTGTGGAGATTAATCTTGCAATGAAATATGTTGAGTTTATATATAGTCAATGCTTCTAATCCGCAAGGAATTCTCACGATCACGTAGAGACATTAGGCGAGAGCCAAGCCAGTCCCGTCTAAAACTCGATACTATCGTGAAACTGGGGGTGCGCGTTAGCCACTCATCTGTTTTCTCCTTCCCTCACACACATTTCACTCTGTGTTGTCGTATCTATATTCGCGTTAATTCCATGGTATCCCAGCGTCTCGGTTGAGTGGGTCTGGCACGTCGGATATTGCAACTCACACCCCTTTCTGTATACCTACAAGGACGAATACAAACTCAAAGCTTTCTCTATATCTCACTCCAATCGCTAATCGTGCCGATAACACTCCCGATTAAAGTGATATGTCGATTGTTTATGTTATTGAGTAACCCATACAACTCTTGGGAAATAATGTCGATATAAATTAATGGGAAAATGAATTTGTTTTTCAATTATGGTATCAATTCATTCACCAATTTACTCAATTCGGTATTTATTCTGGTTAATTGTTGAGAGTTTGTTCGATAAATTGATGTGAATGTGAATAAAGCTGTGTAATTGTTACAGAAATCCTATGAAAAATTAATTTTTTTTTCCGTCTGTATTAAATAAACATCATGGCGTTTGAAAGTTTACATGTCTGATTACGACCCACTGGCGAAATCAGTCAATAAACAACATAACAATTGTTAGTTAATGAAATTCTCGTATTTAACAACTGTCAATTTGCAAAAATTGAATTCTACTGTGTTTCAAAAAAATGTGATGGACAATTCTCATACACGTCATGTATTGGTTTCTCAAGAAAAATTCAATGTAGGTCATCGAGAAAATTAATAAAAAATTACATTTCACCAGCGCACATTCAACCAACGTTCCATTGTTCTTCGTGATAAAAACTAATTGTTTCATAACATATATAGGTGTATGAACTCGCTGACATATACACATCAATCATGCAAAAACAATCATGAAATGAAATTGGTAAAAAATTGTTTTTCAACTGAATATTTTCAACACAAATTTTTCCCAACTCATATTCTATAAAAATAGAAATATTCCGTACGAAATTTTTATGACAGAAAAAATATCGCCAATTGCGTTGTTGAATTCATTTCAACTCTGATTTTTTATAGTCATCATATTACCCCGATCCATCGCGAATTCATAAAAGCAACAAATGCAACATTCACACACGTGAATAAGACATCCATTTCTTCGCCACGCCCTGGAGTATTGTTGAATATTTATCACATCAACTCAGCATTTGCTCACTAGCAATTTTTCTCCTTTTACTCTACCTCCACATCTCATAAATCACGACCCTTCTATAATTAATTACATTCGGGAATCCTATAAATCCGTTGAAGATAGACGCGGGGAATGGAAACGTGCGCATGTATAGCAGTGTTTGTTGGTCGCTCACACTGAACAACTAACTATGGCTTTATATAGCGATAATACGCACGAGTAACGACTATTGAAGCTTCCATAACGCTGTATTCAACGAAACCACAGCTTGGTCATTGGAGCATACGCTCTATAACAACCACCAAAGATCCCTTTTATGAAAGTAGGTTTATATACGTGGACAATCAGGATTATTCGCTCGAATATGCAAGTCTATAGGGTTCACATCACATTTTTATTCGTATTAGTTTGCTCTGATACTCATCAACACACGCATAAACTTAATTGACCAAACTCTGCTTCCCACATGTCTGATTACACTCAATTAGACGCACACAACCTAGCAATGTGTTCTACATATTGAATATCAATCGGATTCACCATAATTCTGCATAGCACTCGGATATATCTGAATCCTATATCGTAGTGAGATCTCACGAGCTCAATAGTATTACGAAATGTCTATGGATCCACGTAATACCTGTTTACATTATAAGCAGGGGTATATTCATGTGCGTTGCACGTAATGCATTGGTGTATGTTGATGTATTATTTTCCCATACATTCATCCCCTGAGAAATAACTCCATACGTGAATCAATTTGATGCATTAAGGAGGAGAATCGTGAGCTCTTTTATCAACTTCGACATCACACTTGTATGGAATTTTTTCATTTTCTTCATGAGATCGTGAACAAATTTTTGTTCAACAGTAGATAATTATTGAAATTCTTTTCGAGACAGATATTTATTACTTCTGGACTAACTTTGTCCAAGTCGTTCATTAATTCTCTGGTTGTCTTGGACTCCAATGATGTCATGGCGAATGTGAATTCGTTGGAATGATCGGAAATCTGCGGTTGATTTTCCTTACTTGACCTAACTGACCTAGTGAATGACATTGTGATCCTTCTTATGTCACACATCTGTTGATATTCGACTGTTATTCCTCACGTAATTGATATGTTCCAGGGACATCCATAATTGCGTGTGGGAAATAACGTCAGTGTGAATATTTGGATAGTAACTGTCGCAATGTAAAGTAAAGGAACATAAACTGATTGGTAGATGGAACAGGATTCAGTGTCGACCACTGAAATCCCCTGTGACCAACAAGAAACTTAATTAACTGTTCCTATCCATAAACCCTTGGCACTATACGTGCGTACATAACTCTGTTTGCCATGTTGTTTTCTCATTGTATTAACCTTACACGTTAGTGAATCTAAATCCATGTAATGTACGCTCCAAATACACTAAAGAACTTCTCGAGTATTTCATTAAAAATTTTTAAAACAGGATTGGCACTGAAGCAAAATGAAAAAAAAAAGGAGGAAAATCATACTTGTAAAATCATAAAAGTTAATAAAACGTGAAATATTCGTTGAGAGTGTTATGAAATGCTGTGACAAGGTGTATATGCATGAACCATATTCTACACCATGGTTGGAATTCTGTTGGGAACATTTTTTAAACCGTGGAGAAATAAGGTCTCGTTAACTACGTGAACACGTAAAAGAATTTTTGAAGTATGCACTGTAGAACTTGATGAGAGAACACTTTTCTTCCCACTTTGTTCAATAAAATCATATCGACATTTAATCTTTCTAGTTGAATTGAATTTATTGAGCAGAATATTATTCAACATCTAAATTATTTTTAATATGATAAATTTAATCTCCAACTCTACAAAAAATATAAATCAAAAATTGTTGAAAGTACACCAGATTTCACATCAATTATGCAATTTATATCGTGGATAGAAAAAATATTGGAAAAATTGTTGGCCATAAGCTAAAGATGATGGCATTCATGCGTGTATTCATACAGGATGGATCGATTCCAAGTATTTCCCGTTCCCTCCTCACTCTTTATCTCACTTACGGCCTTTCCGATCTCCACCAAAAGCTCTTGGATATTACTTACACTATGTCTAGCTTATATCCACCCTCAGCAACACAACCAGTTGGAGGATGAGAGGGACAGTTCGATGATTCAGTCTACGAAGCGTAGCTCCATCCCGACCAGGATTTCCCTTGATGATAGTGTGATAGTGTTGGTATATGAAAGTGGTATGGATTCGCTAATCCCTCGCGAACTTCATCGTAGTGGGTGCAGGTCATTGGTGTTGGGTAGTAAGTGCATCATAGTGCCTTGAGGCTGTTACATATTACGCATATATTCACAGTCACTATGTATGTACATATAAGCCGTACAATATGAGCGGTCCATTATGATGCTGGGGATTGAACTTATGGGTATATGAGACCAGACTCAATCTGGATTATCTGCACTGATTCAATTTAACGATGAGATAGTATATCCTTAACTCTATGCACTTTTCTATCGTCACTCCAACTATAACACACATTCACTTTACGATGGATTATTTAGAGTATGGAGAAGAGTTTCAAAAAAGAAAAAAGGAAACAATAAATAGCAATTTTCTTGGAATTGTTGGTGCATAAATTGAACAATTCTTGGTGAACTTTAAGAGATATTGTCGTCAATGATTCCAAGTTTTGCATTCACTGCTCTGATGTTCACTTGAGGTGTCATGAATAAAGACTTCCATGACGTAAGTAAACTTAAAAAGGTGACATTCATCGAAGACGAAATAATTTACGTAGACTTTATACTCGTCTCAGTCACAAATATAAACTTGGATAATTAATTCTTGACGATGTTTGAGACTTTGAAATGTATGTAAATATAAATTGTGATGACTTTCTCTAATTTATATATGAACATGTAGAATTGTGAAGTTTATTGAGTAGAGTAGAATATTACTAACAATTATAAGTTCTATAATTCTACTGAATTGAGATGTATAAAACTTTATATTTCCATATATCAACAATTGTACTTTGTCATTGTCTGCAGATGCAAAGCTCTTCGGAATTACAATTTTGTATTTTGGCACGTACTTATATTACTATGAAATATTATATTTCGAATATTCTTGTATAGCCTGAGGTCTTCATATTCCTGGTGGTACACAGACTTGCTCATATATAATTTTATATGCACTTTCCACTATCGTTAAAGCTCACCCATCTCTCATAACATTCCTGTTTCGTTTCTTCTCTATATTACATTTCCATTCGACAAATGTATATTACAACTTTGTGTTTATCTTCGTAGTTTGTTTGGAAACTATTTCAAATTAAACACCATTGAAAATGAAAATCACTGAGGGAAAAATGAGAAAAATCACAGGTCTGTTGATAAATTGACAATTTTATTCGATATTTTTGTTATGTTCATGTAAGAATTTGTCGTTAGATGGATAATGGAGGAAGCTTCGGCTCATTCATTTTAAATATTCAAGCACAAGTGTTGGTATTTCGTTCTAATGCTGTACACGAAGGAGGTGGGAATTTTAATTGAATTTCAATTTTAAATTCAACCTCGGAAGTGAATGTACATAAGAACATGTGCATAAAAGCACAGTGAAAGAGAGTAAACTCTGCAATTTTGATGTTCATCTTGTCTCTTTTGTACACGCGCACAATGACGTGCTGAGTTTGGTGCGACCAACACGTAAGAATATTGAATTAATCGAACAATTGCTGCGAATTTTAAGTCGAGTCGCTCTCTCGTCTTTCGTGTCAAGACAAGTTGGTGACTTAATTGCCTTCGGGAACATGCGTCGCACCAGAACTGAAATGCAGACAGTTTAATAATAAGACAGAGAGAGGAAAAAAAGATAAAAACGAAATTTTTTTTGCATTTGACGTTGTAGCTGCCATCACAAGAATAAACACAATTTGAATAAATGAAAGTTCTCTGGCATCTGACTATTTTCTCTTTTCTCCTTTTCACATGACTTCCTATTTCTCTTTCTTATTTGTTTCGCGCAAAGCAACAAAACTTTTTAGTAATGCGAATACCTACGGTGGCGCCCTTAACGAACTCGTTACCTAAGTGGCAACTTAATGCTTGTCGAAATTAAAGTTCTGCATTTTGTCGAACAACACGAAGGAGTGGGGATTAAAAGGGTGAAGTGGAAAATACCTGAAGGCAATTTTATTCTTATTCCAAGCGCTTTGTATTTTCATCGCACTGGCACACACATTTCGTAGCATTGGTCATGAAAACTTCCCGTATTTTATTTAAGAGAAAAAAATGACGCTGCACATTTACACAGATGACGAAGAATTGAAATGAATGTGAGACGTGATGGAAACTGAACTTGAAAAGCTAAATGAGAAAAGAATAATCAAGGTTGAGCAAAGTATTAGGGAAAGTCGTTCAACAATAGCGTTGGTGGTCATTGCAACATAAAACGCATAAACCACTTTGCAAACAAAAATAATGCAATTTTGATTCTCGTTTTGGACAACGTGTGGAGAGTTCTCCAGCTTCCAAAAGAATATTCAACTTTTGTTTGCATCATGATGAGGAATTTCGCTGGTTTCTACGTCAAAGTTCTACTTCATATTACTCGTTGAGATCCAGTCTCTAACTTTACAAGCACTAAACAATGTCATCCGCTCTTTCAAATAAAATGAATGCAATTATAATGTAAATGATGGATTACCGATGTTTCTCTTCAGTTTCCCAACTTCAAAAGCATTTTCCACAAAATTTCTCGTGGTTTTCCAACACATAAATTCCTCAATTAACAAACAATTCAGTCTCTGGTGGAATTTAATACTTCAAAGATAAATCATAACAATTTCATTTCCTGAATTTCTTTATGTATCGTCAAATTTAGGATATTCCAATATTCGTAGACGTTCGTGTTTGTGTCGTCCGCACAATAGTTGAATTCATTCTCTTTACAATTTGTTTCCCATACAAGTCACATTCATAACAACCAACAAAAAGTAAAATAGTCAAACTCTATCTCGATTGTAACTCTCATATATTCCCATCCACATCCCGAACGTCCAATTATTTTCACGTTGAACAATCCGAAATCCAATCTGAACATAAACAAATATCGTTTGTCATTCAGTAAAAAATTTTGTAGTAACATAAATAGTTTATAAAAAGCAATTCGAGTGGATTTACAAATGTTGAAGCAAGTTTAGTGTCTTTATAAACGAGTCCAAACTTAGATTTAAGTCGCCCTACACACAACCACTTTTTCTCACCCTCAACTCACCCTTTAACATAAATACACCCACATACATACGAATATATTCGCAGTTTAAGGATTGTTATTTTTTTTTTTCAACGTTGCGATATTCACGGGGAAGGAGTGAGAAAGGGAACAACCTGAGTAGAAATTGTGCGAAGGAACTTCATCCTATACGATCTGCAAGAGTTGGGCATGCAATAAGAAAGGGGATTCAACTGAGGTGGGTGTAAGTACTAGAGTTGGTGTGTAGATGTTCTTTTCTATGTGTATACCACGACAAAGGTATGAAGAAAAAGATGGGAATACTAAAAGACAACCCAAAGCTTCTGGAGGCGGACAAACATTAGCATGAAAGTGGAAAACTGGGTAGTGAACTCCACTTACAACATCGAGGGCAAAATGTGTACGAAGAAAGAAAGCAAAAAGAATAATAGAAAGAAAAAACGAAAAAAAAAAGAAGAAGGAAGAGAAAAGTGAGAATGGTGAATGTATACATAGATGGCACGCGATGAAAGAGAGGTCATAGGTACCCATGTACGACAATAAAAGGCGCTCACAACCGGGCATTCAGTTGTAGAAATATAAAAAGCGTATAGGCGACGACGAAGATAAAGGGGAAGTACAGCAGGAAAAAAACGAAGGAGTGGCAAAAAAAAATATATTTTAAATACAAAAGGAAAATGTAAAATTGTGAGAGGGTTAAATAACGGCACTCACAGGACATGCTTCTAAGAGCCAGGTGGAATTTTATTAAAATATTTAAATGGCGAATGGCATTAGGGAAATAGTGACGCCATTGTTGCTTGGAACGTCGTTACAGTGGCACGCTACGCCTTTCTTCTCTTTTCAAATTTTTCTTTTTTTTTTTTTTCCATTGCACTTTTTGTTTTTGCGCCTGGTGAAAATCTCGGCTCAAACTTTTATCGACCTCTCAACGCCATACCTCATTCACCTCTTCAGATATATAATTTTTTTTTTTTCTTTCATCTACACTGTATCTACGTATATACTGTGTATTCATTTTCAATTTTATTTTTTTTTATTCTGCTTAGTTATACGTCGTACGTCTCGACCCATTACACTCGTGTTCAAACAAACTCGTTGAAGCTCAGGGGGTGATGGGGGAACGTAGCTCTTCTCGCACTTCTCTCATACACAGCCTTTGGTATAGGGAAATGAAAATTTTATAATCGGCCGCATGACGAGTTTTAAAGTTACTTTTCAGATTTTCTTTTTTTTCTCTTTCTTCGAAAGTATTTTTTTTTTTATTCTTGTTCTCTGTTTGCTGCAAATGCGTATTACCGACTTGTGGTTAGAGGGTGGATTGGTTGAAGAGGTGAATTGAGGCAAACTATGTAAAGAGTTATCGTGCAACTCATTGAGGAGTAGATATAGCTACACTTTATTATATATGTGCAAGTTCACTCTTTGGTATATATCGCCATGTCACCAACATCACAACGTGATACGATAGGAACCAGCGTAAAAAATATACGAAAGAAAAAAGAAGAAAGTAATAAAAGTTATGACGAGAAAAACTAGCGGAGAATTTAAATTGGTAAAGTTACATCAATTTATTCACGAAAAAATGCAATATTAAGGGGATGATCGTTATTTTCTTTCGCTATTTTACTGGTAGAAAATCACATTTTGTCGATCAAAGTCTCTTATTCCTCTGTGGTATGAACGATATTTTCATATTTGTAATAGAAGTCCAACAAAAAGGAAAACTCAATCTAAAATGACGAGATATCTCAGAAATAACATCACAGTGAATTTATAAATCCCAGTGGTTTGGCTCTTTCATTATCTTTCACAATACTCATGTGATATGATGAGATAAATTGCGAGTGAGAAGAGAATAAAATTACTAGAATAAATGGAGAGGAACAAAGGGAAAACATTCCATACTATCCACATCCACAATATCCACTGAGCAACCCCAATAGCCTCGATGAAATATCAGGTATCAAATGTTACACAAAACACCCATAGAAATTCAAGTCAACGTCAAATAACTAAATATAACCAAACACAAATGAATGCCAATGAACCTTTTCATCCTTTCATTCAGTTGAATATTACCAAACACTCATGTTCACACCTTCGCTTCTTGTTTCATTCATCACACACGTATCATACGACACCCAATCGAATCAATGTACCTATTGACTTTGCCAAACATATACGCAAACTCTCTGTAGAAATATGTGAATATACAAAGCACATGTAGAACAACATTGGAAATTCGAGTGAGGATTCATCGCGAGAATTCTGAACACGTGCGATTATCAATCGCTGTGTCTATACTCTTCTGGTCAACTCTCATATCATTCCTGCGCCTATCTGACGCCGGTGCAGTTTTCCTATCATCCATAGGAGTTTCATAGAACAAAGCATAAATCACAAAGCGCCAAACATTCGTTACAAGGTATGCAGACCATGAAATACAGAATGTTCGTATTCCTCCCAACTGTTTCAGCCTCTATCGTTCCTCCTCATTCTCCCACATGGATCTTTTATTTTCTCCCCTCTCACATTCACCTCATCTATATTCCCACTCTTCGTGCTTTTACCCATTAGTCCAATTCTCTTGTCTACTTCAACTAATACTAACGGGTGTCCCTGTATACATTGTCTGTTATGCTCAGCGAAGCGAACTTTGCCGATTGGATTTGGAATTATTTGGGAAAGCTCTCGTGGTCTACTAAATTGTATTCAACTCCCACTGCAGCCCTGCTTCTTCCTCGTACATAGTGAATTTTTTTTCTCCATTACATATCTATATCTATATATGGCAGTGAAACTTTTGGTTTTTGATCGTTTTCATTAACAAATTGCACTGAATATAATTTATTACAACTGGATTTGTCGTAGGGAAAATAAAACGAAGAGTAATATCCAAAGTATCGGAATACAAATCACTGACATCGTGCCAGGAATGTGGAAAATTACATGTTTTCTATACACTTGTTTCATTCCATTTTTATTTAATTTCCCGTAGAACCAAGTGGTAATGAATTTATTGATGTATTCACAATGTTGGATAATTTTTGATTGGAATTTTTCTTTCATTATGATATTCAATGTAATCAGTTGATGATATTGCATGGATAATTCGTGATTGTTGTGAGGTATAATAATGTTTGAAAGATTAAAAGACACAATGGTGGAATATATCGAAGATAAATAAATGAATTTGTGGTGGCAAGGTGGCTCAGATATGATATCGCTTTGGCCCACACATTTACATATCTGTATATATGTATATAAATATAT
>JABMBR010004970.1:0-19413 GCA_018881525.1 Meteorus sp. PSUC_FEM 10030008
TATATATATTCTTATATGTATATAATATATTGGCTGTAAGTCGATACATAGATTTTTTATGAACACAATAACGAGGCTATTTTAGAGCTTATGAGAGATTCAAGTCTGTATCTAATTGTTTTTTTCATTTCGAGTTTACTGCCTTTTTTATACAACCACGATTAATTTATAAGAGAATTATTCCTCTCCCTTTACTCACGAACTTAGAAATTATCATTGGTACTTTTTATAACCTTAATGAACTGACTAGTTTGATTCTTCGGTGTATTTTTTGATGAGTTTCTTTGTTTTTGGAATGAAACGTAAAATAGTTTTAGCACCAAGTTGTTATAAATTACGATTCACTTTGTGGTAATATAATTTTTATATTACAAAAAGGATTTGGATTGTATTATAATTGAATAAAACTTTTTGCTCAAGGGCGGAATTCTAAAGTGTTCCCGCAAATAGTTTATCTATTCATCACTCACAATGCGCTCAATCTTGCTTTCCTTTCTTTCTGACCCACGTAATAATATATTTAGTGATTCTATTTCTTCTGATGATTTCATCACATTACAGTATCCTGTTCAATGTCCGCACAGAAATACGCTTGAGCAACATTAGTCTCTCATTCAACAATACTAAGCATGAGTCCTGTGTGACTGTGTTTGTATTTAAATTTTCTCGATGGGTTCAACACTGATAGTTCATCATTTAGGTCCTGTAACGTGGTCGCGAAACGTTCCGGATTGAATTTGAATCATTCAGTCTTTCGGTCTTGAGGCCAGTTCCACGCTGTAACCAAAAAATTACCTACTTCCAGAACTTTGTTTTCCTACCCAATCATCTTTTGGAATTTTGCATTCTGTATTCTCCTAATTCTGTTCGTTTCGAGTATTCCAAAGATAATGACACATGATTTTTTATTTGAGCTAAAGTTGGTGCAGGGTAGGTCCAGGCATGGAGAAGGAATTTTTGATTGCTTGCATGCGTGGAAAAAATTCTACATCGGTGCATCATCAAATCTAATTCAACGTTCACAATCAATCAATTCTTTGTTTTCCATTTGTTTCTATTTCTCTCAATCAAGGTGCCAGTGTTTTGAAGCCAAAAGCATTGGCAAGACAGAACAAGGGTGAAAAATGATCTACTGTGTCTATTGAAGATTGAAAATTAGATTTGGTTCTCTCATTCCGAGCAATGAATTCTCCATTTTGGACTGCAATCCTCTACCAACTTTATCTACCAGAATGTTAGCCCATTTTTTTCCACTTCTAAATACCTCACCTGCAATGTATATTGCGGTCCATGGATTGGTTGATTATGATGATGATGCCTTTGATAGTGTGATTCGTGTTGTGGTTCGTGTCGATTTAATTGATAACAGTCTTGTGGATATTGTTGTGTTGGTACTGGTTTCAATACGTGATTCTGTCGTTTTTCGGTGACGAATTGCTCCCTAGCGCGTTCCATCGTGTCTACTGTCAGTCTTGGATCCTCAATCATTGCATTTGACGCTTTCGTGCTGTTGGAAAACAATTATAAAATTATTATTAATCGTGAAGAAGAGTAAATGGAATATCAGTTATAAATTCAATTTATCCTTCAATTGCAAAAACGATCACTCACCAGTGCACTTGTTGTAACGTTGGCCCAGTATTTCTCGTCACGCAACATCTGTCTGAACGGAGGAAACAAATAAAAGCCATTACCAACACTGAGAGAACAGTGAAACCAGCAACGGCGCCAATGACAAGCGGAATCTTCAAAATAAGATAAACGACAATGGATTAAGAAATGATCTTGGAGAAGTAGAGAAAGAGTAGGGAAGAGAATTGGTGAAAATCGTTTTAATTATCTGCAATCTCCCTCGAGTTTTCAATTAGTTTGATTGATACTTCGGATAATTGATTGGATACCTGGCCTGGCTCGTCGACTCGAAGCATTAGGGCACGTCGATCGCTGCCACGATCATTTTCTACAATTACGTAATACAATCTTTGGTCCTCTTTAATAGTACTGGTGAGCTCCAGAATTGCTGAAAAGCAGTCCTCCAATGACAATGGCTCTAAATCCAACGCACGATATCTCGATTCTAAAACTTCACCTGATTGAACATAAATAAATTGTCATTTTTCACTTGTAGATAATGATTTTTCTTAAGTGCAAAAAACACGACAAAGTACAAGGATTCAACTTGATTGAGTATCATGTCGACAGAGTAGTTCATAGTAGAATGGAAAATAATCGATTTATCTAACCAGCGTGTAGTCTTGTGCTACCCCATTCCCATGCAACCAGACGTGGCTTTGGATTAGAACACAATCTGATTTCCAATCGTGCAGGGCTGCCCTCAGTAGTTGATACGACGTATTTCTCATTACTGAGCGGTTTCACCACCTGCATCACAAGTAATTTTCCAATGTCATTATAAGTATTAGTGGGATAACCAAGTTTGTTTGAATTCGTTAAAAATATCGGTACATGGAATTGTTTATTCATAATGATGAACACTGTCGTGAAATGAAGTAAATAAGTTGATATTGAAATTCCCGATCAGTTTCATGAGACATTACTCAAACAAACACAATTACATTGGCATTGTATTTATTGAAATTGAAAATATTTCGCGTAAAAAAGATTGTTAAATGAGAAATGTTCAAACTCACACGTGGAGCACCAACAACTTCCAATGAAACTGGACTACTTTTCACTTCACGTACTTTTCCATTGATTGTATTTGAAGCAAGACATATATATTGCCCTTGTTGTTCATAAGTGACATTCGTCAATATCAAACGTTCACCTTTGCCACATTCAGCTGGGGGACGACCATCAGTGAAGACTTGTTCCCATCTATCAAAGAATAATTATATCGAAGCTCAACAAACCATGACAGTCTTCGTGAAGTAATAATTGGTCCAAAGCAGAATTCAACGTGGGAAACAATTGCCAGATGATTGTGATGGAACTGGGAAAAATTTCTACCTTGTCTGTCGAATAATTCATATTCGAACTGAATTCTAGCAACCTCATCAGCGCATTGTTATCAAAACCTTCAATAACAAAGCGATGAAGCATTCAAACGAAATTCAGAATTCCGTTTGCTGTTACACTGAACAAGTGGAATCGAATTCAATTTATGAAAGATATTTTAGATATATCCAGTTATTGTCTGATTGATTTTCCACGTGAGTTTTCTCTTTTACTTCGATTGCGATAGAGTGATCGTAAAAAATATGACAAAAGCAGAGTTGATTTGGTGCAGGAGTCACGATTTGGACTATTGACCATTTTTTTTTCATTCTTTCATTGATGCTGTTTTTAAATCAACAAATAGAATGACCTTTACCTGTACTCAGCTGGTGGCATTGCTTCAGCGCGACACTCAAACGAAGCGCCTGAGTAAAGTAACGCTGTTGACAGTCGATCGGGTCCGACTGAACCAATTTTAGGTGGAACTGAAATGGTAGTATTTATTTACGTTGTGTCAATAGAAGTTTCATATAGCAGAAGATATCAAAATTTGAAGTTACTGAATTGGATTATATTCCTCTTTGGACAAATATGTCCATGAAAGCATATCATAGTGAAATTTATATGGAATCCTATCTATACTCACAATTGACAGATATTTGTATTGATACAGGACTACTTTCGCCTTCGGTATTTGATGCTTCGCAAACATAAGTTGCTGCGTGAGTTCGATGTATTGGTGAATACATCAAGGTTTCACCAATGCTGACCACTTCCATATTTCCTCCTTTTTTACGTTTCCACAATATTGCCGCTGGTGGATTGGCATTTGCTTTGCATTTTATTTCCAATCTATCACGTCCTTCTTCCAGTTGACCAATTGGAACACCAACCAAACGTGTTTCTGGTGCATCTGAAATATGTTTTTGGAGTTCATTGATTTTCTTGACTATCTTTCTGCTTGTCAATTCATTTGTCATTCACTTGCAACACTTGTGCAAAAATTCGTCAGAATATGAAATTTAGTTGAATATGCTGAACCTGGGTGAATTGATATTTGTACCGATTATGGAGAATGAATGGTTGGAATTTTTAATCGTACAAGAAATGTATAAGTTTGACTGTGGACCTATAAACAGATTTCATGAGATCTGTGAGAAGATACTGAGCTTTAACTATAACAGAAAGGTGAGTGGATTGATTCTGGGGGAAAGTCAGAGAAAATTCTCAGCAAGTAAAAAAGTCAAATGTGAGTGGAGTGGTAGACCGAAAAGCTTGCTCAGCTGGTTCATTTTACGTAACAATGGTTTCAAAATATGCGACCAACGAATGTTCACTGACCTATTCACGAAATTTCAGTTTTATTCTTTCAAATTTATATTCAATTCGATGTGAGTCTGCGAGTCAACAAAATTTCAATCTTCGCTATTGCGCATAATTCGTTATTCAACAGTCAAAATTTATGTTAAAATTTTTATTCCGAAATGTTCGACCTTACAACTATCCAACATCAACATACTTCAATCAATACAAGAAACCCTAATGAATTAAATTAAAAATCGATTTAACAATTCAAGAGACAAGTTACAATTTATTGTTGGATAATGATTTTGAACATCTTGAAATTCTGGAACAAAAAGTAGATGAACTGGAAAATAATTAATTAAATTTGAAATTGAAATGCAGGTAAATAAAAAATAAGGATCAGTGAAAATGGCTGTTTGCCTGTTGGGGCTCAATATCCATAAATACCCGATTGAAATTCCAAATCTCTATGGTGGATATAGGTATCATCTCCATCCGAATTAATTCAGTGGATCGTTTATTCAGTGGCTTTTTCGAGGGTTGGTTGAATCAGGCATTGGGATCCCGGTCAGTGGTCACGTATAGTAAAACCTCAAGATCGATGACGATTAGAGTAGAATACAGAGGTATATAGATATGTCAATATGCTTGACCGTAACATATATGTGGAAATATCTGAAGAGAATGAGAAGTAGACAAGAGAGCACTGGGAAAGATGTGAATGCAAACATTATTCCATCTCCAGAAGTGCCTTCATATGTGTTTAGTGTTTCTTCATATATTTTATAACATCGAACTGAAACAATAAAAGTGTAAAAATAAAAGCCCAGACACATTTCCAATAATTTTATCAGGACTTTAATCACATCAAAGTAGCTCGAGTAGAAATTTCTGATATTAAACTCGATTGTGTTTTCCTATGTATCATTGTCATGATGAAGGGATTGAAGTTACTGAAGTTTTTCACTGTGTTGAGCTGCAACTTGGCAAGAATTTATTTAACACAATCTATCTTGAATTTTCACTATGTCTGATATTAAAATTTTTGAAGATGAATAGCAACTTAATATTGGAATGACGGTGGAGTTAGCATATTTATACAGTGTGAGTTTATGTGAATTCATCGAGGTCGATTTGAATATGTGAAGTTTATCATGATGACAGAAGACAATTCATACAAAAGAATAAAAATATTTTGGAATGTTATATAGCGAAAAGTTAGGTGTTGGTATTATGTCACTGTTATTCATTGATTCAGATTGTCTTGTCAACGAATTTATTATACCAACTGTTTGGAACTTGTGCATGACATTTGGTGTTTTATCGTTGGTTCCATCAATTTTCAACAGGATCATCAGTGTTCATAAGTTGGATTTTGAATTCGACGAAGTTTCATGAAATCGTTTGTGATGAATTAATTATGAACTTGAACAGATGGAGGTTGAATGGTCCACAATTTCAATTGCAATTCAAACAGAAATACCACGAAGTAAAAATGAATGAGTTCTAACTATTTTTAATTTATCAGACGAGAAACATATTCAACAATATGGAAGTTGAATTGGATTGATTCAAATGTTAATTGCATACGAAATATTGAGAGTCAAACAATAATCATCAGCTCGAAGCGTGAAATGTTGGAGTACAACAATTGATTTTTTTTTTCTCAATTCATTACGGTAAACTGGTTTTGACACAATGTTCTAAATCATCTGTCCACTTCAGCGACAGTATTTCACATCATACACAATGCACATTTATCAATTCTCACTTGTCAATTTTCTTCCATTTCTCTGGTCTTGTCATAATAAATATTAACAATTTCATGAATAATCCACTCATGTCACAAGAGTTATGAAATTTATTTGAACCGTACAGATACAAATTGAAAAAATAATCTCCACTCATAAATTGCACGTGAAACTTTGAACTGAAAAGTAGGAAAGTGTACGAATTACCAAAATCTCTCATTCATTTTTAATTCGAACCACATAAAAAATATTTCTGTACAAAATGTGTTGATGCATTCAGAAAATAATTCAATTGATTAATCTCCACTTTACCAATCAATCAATAATTTTACTTACAACTGACATCAAACCGCACCTCAACACTCATAGACATAGTTGGATATGCCGGATGATTGGCCTCACATCGTATGAGCTGTCCATAACGTGAACGGTCTGCTTCAATATCACAAATGCTCTTGGTAGACCACGTCCGTGGATTATCAATCTCTGTAGCGTTTACTTGCGGCCTCAATGTCCGCAACTCCGTTTCCCTCAGATACCTGCTGGTGCATTTTCGGATTTGCATTTCCAACGCGTATTGTAACATCTACACAAATGCAATCCCCACACTATTTTCCCATCTACCTCATCTTCTCCCTATTCTTTCCTTTCTCGTGCAATACATCTCCCATTTCATACACATACACAAACACACACACGAACAAACCCTTTTGACGTAGCACAGTCCAACAGGCTTTTCACTTGCCTGCCAAAGCCCTCAAGTTATTTCGTTGGATATCTTGATAAACCTCAACCTCAAAGAAAAGTCTACGTGCAGACACACGTTGCCTTTTTTGTTTAAGCTTTCGAATAAAAAAAAACTGAAATGAAATAAATTTATTTCACGTATACTCATTCGTGTATTCTCTTCACTTCCTGTTTATTTGATTTAAAGAATTGAGATCGCTAAAAAATCAACATCGAACAATTTCTTCATTCGTTTCACAATCAAATGTCCAATGTGACCATTTTTATTCATCTTTTTGTGTCATTATTCATTCACTCTTTTTATTCTTCTCTTCATCCACTCGAGTTTCTCTCCTTGTGTGATAAAAGAAATAGAAAGATGAAGTGAGAGAGGTATTGATAGATTTGTCGAAACAAACGAATGAGATTTTTATTCGTGAACGCAGTGGGTCGATTTCGTGCTGGATAGACGCGTTGGATTGTTGGAATTTCTTTTATTCGTTGCGAAGAATTTATCTGAGTATTGGAGTATATGATGTTGTGTATATATATACGTGTGTGAAAGGGTTGTGTGTGTGTACCTATCGGGGTATTGAGTCTGTTTTTGCATTCACGTAGTGGGTCGAATGTATCGGGAAATGGAAGTGAGAGTTGATGTGTTTTGTTTTATTCTTTTTGTTTTATTCGATTTTTTTTTTACGTCGCTTGAACGCGAATTTAAAAGCGCGACTATGCACGCCATGAAGTAGCACTAGTGTATGTATATGTACACTCAGAGAATGCCTGCCAGAAAATTCTGTATTCCATCCGAACGTAGACAAAAAATGCTACGGCAACGCGCTAACACATCAGTATGTGTACGCCCGTTGGTGCAAGTTGAAAAGAAAAATTGCAACTGATGGGGTTTTACCTTAATGTGTCTTTCCACATGCACACGCCAATGAAAAGAAAATGTAGAAAAAAAGGAAAAAGAGAGAAATGGAAGAATGAAAAAGAATAAAATTTCAGAAATTTAAAATTCTTTATTTGTCTGTAAATGAATATTTTCTACAATTTGCTAGAGGAGTTTTCTCTATTCAATAGGAATTTATAATACTCGATGGATAAATATATTTTTACAAATATCAAATAAATATTTGAACTGATATTTCGATACGATCTGCACTGTATCAACGAAATTGAACACGAAGTATGAAATATCCCGGCGGGAAAAATTTTATTTTCATTCATATGTTTGTTTAGGTGAAAAATGAAAGTGGAAATAAATTCATGAGATAGAACAAGCGCAACGAATACATTTGAAATTTGTCAGGCGTATGATTTTTCAACATTGTTTACGTATAAGATAATGATATTTCTTGTGGGTAGACTTCACTCTCAAATTTCTCGTTCGTGTTAGCTTGGGAAAATGGAGGAGGATACTTCGTGAATTTCATATACGAGATGGAGAACAGGATCATGATTATTCATATGGTGCATAGTGGGAAAGCTCATGTGCTATATCTGAGCAAATGTTATTTTATATATATATGGGTTCATGGATGTATGTAAATGTATTATAGCTTTGAAGGATGTTCGACGATGTGTGTCACAATCTTTGCAACATAAAAGACCAACACTTTAAATGATAAATTCTCGTTGCGTCCAAAGTGGAAAAGCATGCTATCGAGAATGTATGCAGTGTGTGCTTGTGTAAGTTCTGTGATAGCAGGATTAATTCTTACTCACGAGGATTTACATGAGGGAATGAATAAGAAGAAGGAAATGGAAAGTGTAACTTTTTTTTTACGAATTACAAGAGTGTTTGATGTATATTTTGTGTTCGATTGAACGTAATCTTGGTGAATATTTTACGGCCCTTTGAGGTTTGCGATGATGAGGATTTCACAAATTTCTGAGATGTTTATACAAAGTCGATCATGTACATCAACATCCTAAATCAAATTGCAAAGTTCACTTTTTAGACGTCTCTGCATCGAACTTAACTTCTTCAATCCATTCGAGTGTATGTCTAAAATTGATGAATCAACATTGACCATCAACTAGTCAATTCTACCAAAGACACCTTGAGTAATTGAGTAGTTCAGAAGGGAGCAATAAATTCTACTCGAATGAATATTGAATAATTTCAATGACAGACAGAAAATTAGTTGTCAAAACTTTAGTCTTCTTCAACTCTCCTCTACTTTGATGAATTTTACTAAAAAAACAACTAAAAATGCATCAAATTTAACGAAAGAAATTTCACTGAATCCATCAATGGCAGTGAAAATTTCAAAATTTCAAAGACATGAAGATTTTCTATCATCTTTTGCATCCAACCCCATTGCCATACGATACTTCCACCTCACATTTCTAAGTTTCACAAAGAATAGAATGGAAAACACATCCACATTACAATAAATCATGAGTACTTCAAATAAATAAAAAAGTTTTATTCACGAACCATTTAATCAGCGGTGGTGGATTTCCATATCGCGCTATGCAAGTGAGTGTAGCAATTTCACCTGCGCGCGCTGTCACATTGCCACCCGGTAAAATTACAGCACCAGCGTACTCTATCTGTGGCCGTTGAGGGCTGACTAGAATGAGACAATTAGCGAAGATTAATTCGTAATCTCTGTCGTTGATCCTACTACCGGAATGTGCGCGCGTCACTCTGTTGTGCATTTGGAATTATGTGGATAATGTTTATATATTTAGGAGGTTGAGGACGCTACCGTTAGGTGGCAGTGCACATCGCGTCGCGAGAGATCATCCGAGCACGAACACGTGGAAATCACAGTTTGATACAATATCTATACATGCACATATAATATATTCACACAGAGGAAGTTTGAAATGAGGATGCGCACCACAGTGAGACTTGTGCTCACGTTTGATCGTTTAAATCCATCATCAACAATCTCTTCCACCCACCACCCTCTTTCGCCCTGTTCATCCAGCCGGAGGTTAACTCAATCTACCGCCGGATCTTCACCCGTCCTTTCCTGCTTTGCAAGAGTAACGCAAAGCGTAAGCGAGAGATCCAAAGAGTGGGACGGGGATAAACTGAGTGGAAGCGATGGGTAACATTGTGGCATTATACATAATGAATAATTAATGATTTATAGACAACGTCAAGGGTTGCGTAGTCGATCCAACCGATCTATCAATGTCCCGCTGGAGTTTACAACCTGGAAAATCCTCGGTGGATGCCAACATAAATGATGCGATCGCGCATTTTAATAAAACTTTTAAAATGACACTTTTATTTGTTTTTATCAACGAAAGAAAGCAAATACATTTGGTTAATTCCGACAGAGTGGAAATGTTTGGATTATATATTTGCAATTGTTTCGGTGGTATTTTATTTGTGAAATTGTAGGGGTAGGACAATTCAATAAATACCTCGAACAACGAGTCTCGCTGGCTCAGACGCAAGTGCATCCTGGGTAGTAAAATCACTGGCAGTAACTTGGCATTGCCAAAGTCCATCGTCGAATTCTAGTGTAGCAGTCCTGACCCACAACGAACAATCACCCATGTCTGGTGAACCAACCCACTCGTATTTCTTCAAATGCATTCCGATTGGCTGCAAGATGAATTTATCGTTATACAATAAAACAAAATAGCAATCGCATTAATGAAATTTTGAGGGTTAACGTACTGGTATTGAATTTATACTTTAGAGTGGTGGTTTGATTAAATTTTTTTCATGATTCCAACGTCTATGTCTATATGACACTGAAATATCATGATGAAATAATGATATCAACGTTTGGTGATGGGAACAAACGATTAACATGAACATTCGCCTGTCCATATCGATACTGTATGTGAATTGTTATCGTGAAAGCTGTGCAAATGTGAAACAAATGGCGCGCGTGAATATAATTCGCTCAAACAAGATTGAATCACGTCTGGAATGTTCATCGAAAAACGTCATTCAACCAATGCATACGTCATACATACGTGTTCGTGTATCAAAGTAGATACTCGTAAATATGTTCATGTTGATATATCAGGATCGATGCGAGAGAGAATTGTGTGCGAATGACGTATGATGTATGATGTGTCGATTTACATGATGAAAAGTAGTTCAACTGTATCGAACTACGAAGGATTCAACATGAATCCGTGTATGACCTCAACGTAAAAAGAAGAGGAAGAAAGAGAAAGCACAGGGTTATGGTATCAGGTTGCATTAACATTCCATTCGGCGTGCGAGTCCCTTCAACAATGGGATTGATGCGCGTTTGGTATCGAATATCTTCAAATTCCAACATGAACGAGTATTATGAACGTGTATGTAGGTATATCTGTGTTACTTTTATTTCTAGTTCTATTTTCTTCTTCATTTTCGTATACAGGCGTTTGGATATATCTGTATGTATGAATGGAACACATAAATTCATCTGTCTGGTGTCTGGCACACACTGATGTACGCGCGCCAGCGCTCACCTAGAGCTGTACGGATAAATCATTGAACTCCAATCCCACAAATGGGTTACTATATTTTTTGTTTCTTCATTTGTTTTTTCGTTTTGAATTTTTGAAACATGGATTTACGGTTTTTTTTTTTTTTTTACACTAAAGCGTGTGTGAAAAATTGAAAGGAGCTTTCGTTATTATTCCAGTGTTTTTCTAATTATTTTCTTTTTTCATATTTGCAAATGGAGAAATGAAAACAAATTTGCATCGGTGTAAATTTTCATTTTTATATTAAAAATTTGTAAAAGTATCCCATTTTTTGAATATTTACGAATTAAAATGATGAGATGGTGTGAATAATTTAGAATTATGAAGAGAATGATGAGATATTTTACGATGGGAAATGTGGAAACTTCATTGAGAAATTATTTTCCTCAAGAATTTTTTTCCATCAAGAGTATCACAGATTTGTTTTTTTTCCTCTGGTTCATGGAGAATTAGACGTGATTGTGTATCATGAATATCTTACTGTGTACAGAGAGAAACTACTTCCCCACACTATTCCAAATAATTCAAAAGTTTCTTGTGTCTGACTATTATTAGTAATGCACTACTGTGTTCACTACAGTTATAAGATGGTGCCACAAGCAACGCCGCGACATGTCTGACTCTGGGTAAAAGCACGTAGTTCTCAGACAGTTCTATACTTATCTTCTATTATTACCTCACGTCTCTACGTACATATCCAATTACTACACCTCATTTTGAAAATCATATCACGCGAGATGATGAAATAAAAAAGTAAAAGAACAAAATGAAGAATCATTGCCACATTATTGAATGTAAATCGAGTTGGAAATAAATTACGATAAGACAATGAAAATGATTTTTATGTCTTTTATTTCTCCACTGTAATAATAGAACTAAACAATGGAAAAATAAATAAAATTGTCACCCTCACTTTTATTAGTCTATCATCAAGACTGAAACTCTCTTGAACTCCCCCACAGTGAATTGAATTACGTCCGTCCAATCTGTCTCTCTTCTTCCGTACTCTCGCAAAAGTAATGGCAATCTCATCTCATTTTTCCGATACATCCTCCCAACATTCACATCCGTCCACCCTCGTTCGCATCCCTTATAACCAACTTCTCGAGGTCGAAGAGAACAAAAAAAACAAAGAGAAAACATTCGATATCGTAATGTAATTTTATTTTTCATGCTTGTAGGTATACCAACCACCGAATATATCCTTTTGATAGGTTCAAATAGGGAAGAAAATAACTCACACATTTAATAAAACAGGATCAATAATAAAAAAATCGTGACATTTCGTTTATCTTATACAAACTGAAGTTTTAATATTTGTCGTTTCATATCCACATTTGGGGAATTAAAATCCCTGCTCGGTTGATGAAACAGAAAAAATACAAAACACAATAAAATGATAATAAAAAATTTCGTCATACATTACGAAGGTGTGCGTCGTCCACTTACTTAACTGAGCGAGGAGAGAACAAATCCCTTATTTCTTTTCTTCCCCTATGTTATGCAGGGAGAATGCGTGAAAACGAGGGAAAAGAATGAAATGGGGTAGAATGTACGTGAATGCAATCCGCATTTTAGTCTCACTCTCTCTCTCTTTATTCTTCCCTTCTTTCTTTCTCTGATTCTCTTGCGCCAAATCTGTTCGTTCCTACAAAACCTATACACTTTACCAACTGTATATTTTCTTCTTCGTGTAGAAACCATCGCGCCAGCTTGCAGCATCAGCAATCAGCGTAATGCACCCGCAGACAGATCACCCAACGATCTTTAACCCCAAGGTCTGTCTCACTCACCCTGTGTAACGCTTTCACTTTAGCTCAACCCCATTCTCCAATGAGTAACCTCTTTCGTAAAACAGAAGTGTATGGACGCACAATGCAATCGACTGAGGGAAATGAAGAACATCAATTTATGTAGACTTTCCAACCGACCAGAACACTTGGATTACGTTCGCAGTGATATTGGAGTGAGCAGATGAGTCCAGTCTCTTGCACATTTTATATTGACACACCACCATAGATATATTTCTGCAGAAATTTTTTATTGCTATACATCTACAGAGACCATAGACGCAACGGCAATCACATAGAAAGCCATACAAAATAGATCACAAGACCAGGAACAGAAAGTTTAAAATGTGTGGGAGATGTTGGAAGGAAAAAGGTGACTGCAGAGTTTACAATCGATTGGTCAATGTTTTCCACGGATATAAATTGAATTCCGTTGAATATCTGATGGTGTTTTTTTTTTTATGTATCGTGTATACATCGGTATATTTATGTAGTTATCTATGAGTACATACGACCATCAGTCCAGTTGTAATTTCATGTGTAAATTCTCAATGTTTATATCGAGTGAGAGCGGTAGTAGTTTATTATTCAATTGCGAACGTGTTTGCTTTATTTGTTTGTGTGTGGAAGTTATTTCGTTGCTTTTCTACAGCTTCAACTGAGTTGAAAAAAGAAATATTTATTTATACTGGTGGATAATGAAATTTTTCGACTGTTTTTCACTTTCTTTCCTTTTCTTTTATTTTCGATGAGGTTTTCAATATCACATTTGGAAAAAGTGGCGATTATTTTTCGTTTTTTTTTTTTTTTTTTTTTTTCCATTTTCTATACATCGTATGAGAAACTTTTTCTGTGTCATTGTGAGGGTGGATTATAACAATATCAATATGGATTTTAGCTGTGGTCATTGATGGCATGAAAAAATGTTGCGGTACAAAACAAAGCGGTTTTATATTTTTACGTAAATCGGAAGTCTTTTTATTTTGTTTTTTTTTTTATAGAACAATATGGAGGATTTGGAGGGTCGTCGTGATTATTTATTAGAAATATGTGAACGATTCGGAATTATTCATGGGAAATAATAATCCGTTGAGTCAATGATGTCAATAAAACATTTTGGTTTGTTTGCAGTCAAAGATCTTGACAGTTCACTTGGGTAATTATTAATTAATAACAAAGATTTAGACTGAATATATTTTGTTATTAAATGGAAGTACATTGAACAACGTGTGAAATAATATCCAATCAAACTCTCATCAAACTTAATATAACTTTTAGTATGCCTAACTGGAAGTTAGACAGACTATTAATAGTTACATAATATTCAATCCGGATGAGTGAAACCACTGGTAGAATAAAAATTATTATTTTTGATACTCTAATTGAAATGAACTTCTCATTAAATTCACTGATACTGAATTATTAATATTGATTAATGATGTGGAAATCGTTGAAAATTTACTAATCAAACGATTTATCTTCGTATCCATTTCAGTATTAAACTTGAAGTTACTCAGACGGTTGAATCACCCGAACAATTTTCGTTTGGAGGTGTAATCATTGGCGTGAATCCAATTCGCGGCAAATATTCAGTCAATTTTTATGGATATCATTCGTCAAATTAATTCTTGGAAGATGGAAAAAAATTTTATGAGCCAATTTGGAGTCGATATCCAACTGTACGTAACATTACGAGATGAATATTTTGATATGGAAATGGTAAAAAGAGAGTTGCATGAACACACTGAATAGAATTCAGAATTGAAGTTTTTAATTATCGATTCAATACAGTCATGAACTGCACACCAGTGTTGACAACATCCTCCTTTGAATGAATCAACAAATCGTTCCTTCTCACAACCTAATTTACCCAACTCAATTCAATTCTCATCTGACACAATTTACCAACAGCCTGTCATTCACATCTACATTTCAATTGACATATTGAAACATATTTACACACAAAAAGTGAGATGAGAATGAAAAAGCAACATGAAATATTTTGATTAGAGAAGAAAAAATTGAATCAACTCATCAAATAAATTTGTACATTGCACGGTTAAAATCAATTATGGATATTGTCAGTGAGAAAATGCACGACATCGTCTATACGAGGTATGTTGTATAATAAAATACCAGTAAATAACATTGAAACAGCGTATTGTGCAACGACGTGAGAAATATTGCAACTGGAATTATTACATAGTGCACAACGGGAGTTTGAGATAATATTTAAAATTAAATCAAAAGCCACGAGGTTACAACGCGTCCCTTGTGACTCTCACACCGAATCACTGGGAGACACGAAACGAACGTCGTTGTGTATCCCCTGGTGAGAAGTTTTCTACTATGTATGTATGTGTATGGATACACTGTAAAAGCTCACGCAGAGTACATATACTCTCACACGCTTTATATAGATATAAAATAAAATAGGGTGGTATATGCCATAGAGGAGTGGCTGAATGCTGAAGCCTCGAGGGTACACAAACGTGAGGTAAAATCATCCTCTGGTTATCTACATATTTCATAAATATTCACTCGTGAAACGAGAGACAAATACTGCCAACGTAACGCACCGCACGGGACATAAACAGATGGGTGTCAGAAGGATTGAGGGGAGTGGATAGAGGAAGAAAATAGAGCGAAAATTTGCTGTATAATAATAAAAATAAATAATGAAAACCAAAAATAAATCTCGATATATTTTGTGAACAATTCATTTCTTGATGTCTGATATTTTTATCTATAAACGATAATTTTAGAATGTGAAGGACTTGATAATTGACATGGAAAAGTTAGCAGATGTCGAGATCGATTGAATTATGTTGAAGTTAATTCCAGAGTTATAATTTGGGATGTTGTGTAATGAAATTATTAACGAATTTTGTAAATTCAAGGATTTTATATGAAAACGAAATTGCAGTTTGTCGATTTTGATTTGATGTTTCTGTTCGTGAAGTTACTTTGGGACTCTGAAATCCGTTTAATAATTCAATGGTTGATTCACCAAGTCTTGAATTTAATATGAAGGTTGAATTAGTAAATTTTATTTGGGTACACTGTGGCACTACGGATATTCCCTTGATGTATATCAATGCTTGGGATTGGACGCCAATGAAATAAAGCAAAAAGATGCTCTTGAAATAATTCATACATGAGGCATACAAGCAGCATAAAATTCGTAACAGCCATGTGAGAAGTAGTTGGAGGAATTTCTTCCAGACGAAATCATCTGATTGATAATTCTCTCATTAATCAGGCATCAAGTGATTCACTTTGAACGTACGGACTGATGATATGGTTGATATTAATGAGATATAGAATAATTTCCAAAGCAGAATCAATACAGAGTGATGATCATAATTGGACAGATCAATAAACCGCGAAAATGGAGTTAACTTTGATTATCCAAATAAATGAAATGAAAATGACGGAGCTAATTATTTCTCATGCTGATTCAACGGTTCTGATTATGATTTTTAGAGAATAATTATCGCGCTCCGTCACATAAATTTTTTGATTAATCAATGGATAATTGAATTGATTTAAAAATTTGGATAAATGTCGAAAAAAAGGAAATTAACAAGCGAACTGATGACAGAAATTTGTCGCCAATTAATATGAACCTCAGTCAGAAGCGAAGTCTTGTCATTCGCAAATGAATTTATTATTTCCCTACGAAGCTTTGCATCTTCTCTTTTATTCGCACATTCCTGATAGTATAAAGTCAGTGTTTAATTTTTTACTTCCTCACAACTACCATCACCTTCCACGTACACCATCACAGATTTATCTCTAATCTAGACGTCATTAAAATAGATTACCACATGAATTAATAATGGAAATTAATGCGCGCAAGTGTACGCCACCATTCTTTATTCTCTAAAAACATATTTTCTCATGAAATCATTTTTTTTCCCCATTGTTCGTTTTACTGTCTCAATTTTAATAATTCTTGTTGCTTTTTTTCACCTCACAAATTTTATATTCTCCTGCTGCGTTTAATTTCACTTTACTTCTGTTGTTTCGCAGTCTCGTTTTTATTTTCACTCTGCAGTACCAGACAAAAATATTATCACAAAGACATTAACCATGTTCACATAAGTGGAGGAATCCTCGAGGATATTCGTTGCTATACCACATAAGTTAAGTTTAAACACTCGTAATGTTGACAATGTGAACGTAACATATCGCAATATTATATCTATATAAATGTTTATATAAACATTTGTGTATGTGGTTGGATGATTCGGGTCTGCACTTGGCTAATACTGAGTGAGAGTCGTTGAGTGAACGCATGACTGTATCGGACTGCAGTGCCGATGCTGAATGGTGGATTGGAGAGTGAAGGGATTAAAAGCACCGTAACCGTTGAAAACCACGCCGAATATTTCGTACAAATATTTGGTTTCTCCAACAAACGGCATAATCGTCAAGTTTATCAACAGTCGTAGGCTCGTCAGTAAACTGGGGTAGAAAAGAAGAGAAAATGACCCTTGCTATATACACCATCCTTCATCGTAGACTCGTTACCCCATATTTGTACACACTTGCGTTCAGTATATCCATTCATATACAAAATTAAACTTTGACCTTTGCCTAACTACTTTATATTACCCACACACGACCATAAAGCCAAATTATTTTGAAGATTAATTAACATTATCATGAAATTGTACGTAGATAGAGATATACACAGCTCATTAATTTTAATGTGTTTGATGTGAGGCAAAAAGGAAAATAATTCCAACGAAATGAGTTGGATATTTGTTGTGTCAAAGTTCTTTACCTTTTTCTCCTTTTTTTTGTTTAATTCTATATATTATGGTGCTTTGAATTGTAGAGAATATTTATAGAGTAATGTAGGAATTTATCCAACGCAAAATTGTTTTCTGTTGGAAGATGTATAAGAGGATAAAAGTGTGTGCGTGTGACTGGGTGGCCGTGGGGTTACTGTTGGACATACGAGAAATAACTTCATAGAATATCATATGCATGCATGTGGAATTGGAGTTAAAATTGCATTACGGACTGTCGCGTTCGTTGAAACGAGTCAGAAGAAATTTTTAAAACCTTCCGCACCTGTTTTTTTTTGTTTTCTTTCCTTTTTTTTCTTTTAATCATACTCATTCCCTGTGGAGTTTTCACAACGAATATGCTTTATAAGAGCTAGCCTGACCATGTGTGTACGTTTATATATATGTATGAAGGATTATAAGTTAACAGAGGTTCTACATTTTTGTATAATGCATCACTGTACATAGCAATGTGTTGGCATATGTAGATATTTCATGAGTACATCTGGGTTTGAAGTGTTTTAACGCTCTGTAAATAAGTATGTAAAAACCGCACATACATTCATGTAAAAATGCAAACTGCGTTGAAAAATGGAAAGCAAAATCGTCTCTGAACGTTGACAAAGAAGGAGTGAAAAAAGTCTTTCCTTTCATACATTTAAAATTTTCTCTAACCAACAACTTCACGTTTTTTTCTTTTCTCTTTCTCTTCATTTTTCTTTACTTCTGTTTCAACGTTTGTCATTTAATGGAGGAAAATGGTGAGATGTAAAGAAGATGAATGCTACACTTGACTACGTAAAGTAGGCCAAGTAAGTGTATAATGAATACAGGTAAAAATATGTGAGTATGTGTTGAGTATGCTGCAGAAAAATGGAACGAAATAAAGAGATATTGAAATGGAAAACAGAATGAAAATTGAGAGAATAGTTGAAATTTCATTTGAAGTATTCTAAGCTTTTATGTCATTGACAAAATTGTTATCAGCTTAAATTTTGATTACAAAATCTTGTGTAATCCATGAAATATATTTTGAAATGAATTTGCATTTAATTCAGGTCAAATGTTTCAGTCACATTATCAAATAATTCGCCAAACTTGATAACACAACAAAGGTAATCAAACATTTGTCACATTCCAAATAAAATCACTCGATATAACTTCAATTTCGAGTCTATAAAATAATTCTCGTACCATAAACAAAAGAAAGAAATTAATCCTCGAAGGTGAATCCAATTAAAATCACATTAAACAAATACAACAAACGTTCATATCTCTCTCCACTTCTTTCATGAAATGCCATCATATTTTAATGGTCATATTTCAATTCAATTTGTATTTTTCTGCGTGCTATGAAGTCATTTCACCAATTGTAACAATGACTCAGACATCATTATCCATAAACACTCATAAACAGATAAAAAATAAATATCTAAACTTGTTTTATTTAATTACAATATAAAAAGCAAATTTAATTAATTTTGTCAACCATGTTTACAGAAGTTTGAAATAACTTTTCACTGATGGTATTATATCAACGACTAGACTCGAAGTTTCCATGAAATTCATCGTAGATTTATGGATGTGACCTACATGCATGCAATCTTGTACATAATAATATAT
>JABMBR010004971.1:0-19398 GCA_018881525.1 Meteorus sp. PSUC_FEM 10030008
TATATGCTTAAATAAAATATCCATTAGTCGTCGATGTATTTACGGGTACAATAATTTGAAAGTTTTTATAAACAAGGTATTATTGTAGATAAAATGATATCATGTGCTTCGTCGGTTGCATAATGAGAGCAAACGCCCGATTCAAAATGGCAATAACACTCTTCATACGAATGAAATCAAATAGTGTTCAGAAGAGAGCATAAGTTGAATGTATAGTTCAAATTAATGCAATGCATATTGTGTATGTTTTGTGTTTTTGTAAGGAAAAAAAGCCAAACAAAACAACATATCAAATTTTAACGAGAGGACAAAAAAGAACAAACTCAGTGTATGGATCGATGGATTGCAAGAGAAAAAAATTAATCGAGGCTGTATTTGAAATTATCAGTGAGATGATTAGATTTTCCATTTATTCACATGTATATCCATGGACTGATATATAACATCTACTGATTAATAAGTATCATCGACACAATTGTATTTTTATACTACAGCGCAATAAGACCGAACGACTCCGTTTCCATGACATTCCAACACGGTTCTTTCCCTTTTTGTTCTCATTATCAATTGAAATTAAGACGATGCTATCATCCAATATCAAATTTTTATCATAACACATAAAGGACGCTAAATGAAATACACATTCGAGAGGCGTAAACTTCAGTTCAAACATATTCTTGATTATCATCATCATATATATTGTGAATGAGTAACTGATAAATTAACTCTCAATTTTATCTTCTGAAATACTGAATTGCCGTATTTTACATCATTTTTGAAACAGAAATTCGGTTTTCTTTCCTTCAACTTGACATTTTATGAGTGAAATTCAACGTAACCGTCTAAGTACACACATGTAGAGAGGCCCTAGCTGAAACTGATACACCTACATGTTATTTCGCAAGCTGCGCCGTTGCGTTGTTATCAAAAGTTTGATTTTATTGTTTCGTTTCATTTTGTTTCATTTTGTTTCGGCCTTTTTTTCTCAGTCATACACGTAACAGGTATCATTCTGTGATATTTGAAGCAACGATTTAACAACTGAATGATAGCGCTCACTTACCATATCCTTCGCCTTGTAGGAAAAGTCGAAAAGCTTCACTAACTTTCCCAGGTTGTTCTTCAAGAACCATACCACAATCTGAAATCTGTAAGAATTCATTTTTTGTATTGACTGAGTAACTTAATCTCTATAAACGTATCCTTCATGGATATTGGACTCACTTTCATCCATGAACTGTTAGTAGGATTCAATCGTCCGTTTAAAGTCACCGTATCATCGACATGTGGACTCAAAGCTCCCGTGATATTTATAACGGGGACACAAAGTGTCGAACCTTCTTTCACACGAGTGGGATCTAATTCACGAGTTATGTTCAGATCTGTCCGACGCACATAGCTATCAATGAATAGTGCGAGATTTGTAGGGTTGATTTTTCGCTCAAAATAATTGGTATAGACCTGAACAAGGTCATGATTCCTCTCTTCAGTGCCCTTAAACATATTGAACATAGCTGAGATTTTCCGAAAATAAAATTACTTTCGATATTGGTTGAATTAGTTCACAGCACTCATCAAAATATGGATGACATTCATATCCTTCAGGTTATCATTATTGATATAATCATGATACTTACGCGGCCAAAATGGTGCCACATCAGATAGTCCAGTACGCCTTGAGTCATACCCTGTGATCTAAGATGGCGTACGTTCAACTTTTGATAGCCCCATTCAATCCAGCCGGCTTGTGTCGAAACGCAATTTATCAAACATAAAGCGTTCACCTTATTAGGGTGTGCCAGAGCAAATCGGGCCAGGATATTCGCACCGGCGCCCACACCAAAACCAATTACGGATTTCAACCCAAAGTGTCCAAGTACGAATGGTATTTGGTCCGCGAGTTCATCCATTGTGGGGTATACATAACTACAATTCATCATATAAAATTCATTCAGAATCGCAACCTCTAGATTTATGAAATGGATTTGAGTCGATTTGTCTACGGGATTGAATAGAATGCTCACTCTTCCGGTAATGTTGCAGCTCCATCTTCTTGCCCAGGAGCATTTACATGATAAACGCAAAAATTTTCAAGCAACACTCGCATGTCGATATAGTTGAAAAAGGCTTGGAAGCTCGAAATATCTGGAAATATGGTCATGTGTACTTGAGTTGTGTGGTTGAGTTCATGAGGAGTGTTGCTATTTTGACATATTGAGTTGAAGGAAATGACTCACAATTGAGACCTAAATCATGATAAGTGAGAATGGCAGGTTTCACACGATTTCCCTGAACTGCAACCAAGATATCCCGTTTGTCTGTTTCAATTCTCTCCTCTTTTACAGAGCCATCATCTTTAGTTAGATATCTCAGAGCCGGAAATTGAAGTTGAATGTTCTTCAATTCGATGTCATCCATACTGTCCGACGGCATTGTGCTACAAAAAGTAAATACATATTTTACATTGAAGAATTATTGTGACTATGACATTTCATTCATCAAAAACACGTCTGATTTGTAAACGAAAGTGTCTTAATCCGATTGTTCATCCTTTGATAATGAAGTATAGCTGAACATAAATTTAAACTTGTAATGAAAATTTCATTCTTTCGAAATATAACAATCCCCCTTCAACATCACATATATGTTTATCGAACGGTAACGCAGATGAAACATCATGAGGTCAATATACCACTGCAAATTGCGAATATTGAAGAGTTACATCCAAATAATATTTCAAATGATCTGGTCAATCATGTTGTAATCGTACGCGAATTTATCATTCCAAGTTGGATGGGAAAAGCGGAAATGACTCTACTATGGATTTTAGCTTTTCAGTAACTTAATCCCAAACGTAGATCGTTTTCATAGCATTTAAGATGGATTCATTGGCTCTCAAATCTCCGATGTAGTTTTTTGTATGAATACTCCGTTGTAGATTACGTTTCCGTCAACTTATTTGATTCTGATATATCGCTTACAGATATTGCTTTTTCAGTTCAACTGAGAAATTGGAAGAACACTGTTATGAAGAAATGCATAACGTGTAGATGGCTAGTGACGTAACGCTCAGGTGGCGTCACGATGTCTGGGATAGACAATCGATGTCCCACGAAACAGGCGTGTATATATATATATACTGTGTAGAGTTTATTTGGGTGTGCATTTGTATTTCTAGCGTGCAAAAGACGTATGAAATATTCGATGCGCTGCTTTGTTTCCAGATAGCATGGTGTCATTGCAAAATCCGAATCGATGACTTGATACAATTTACAATATGCGTCTGTGAAATCATAAAATCTTTACACAATTTCTGTGACCGCATATAGGAAATATATCGATTTGGAAGTTGTTGAAACAGCAGTTATCTAACTGCACAGAAATTAATCAAGATTCATATATCGTGTGAATGTTTATAACATATACCTATGTGACATGGAATAGTATATGTCAAGATGCTTCACTCACTATTGTGTTGTGGTGAATGTTTGATATGACATTTTGAATGATATTAATTGAAGCTATAAAAACTAATCGAATTTCCGAGCACAAGGAGTACTTGATATGAAAATCCAATACAATATGAAATATTCATCTGGGCTTCACTAATGTCGATTCCATTTGTTCATGTAAACATACTCGAGCGCTATACACACCACACAAACACGTCTCCCTGGATTCCAAAATAAATATATAACGACGTATTTTCGAAAATATCGATGAATTTACATAAAATATATGTCAGGAATTAGATAGTGAAGTTGAAATCATATAAAAGGGATAGAATGGTAAGACACTTTAATGCCTTTGATTTCCGAGTTTTGACAACACAGAATCTACGATAAATACATATTTGTTGCTATTTCCATTGAGCAGAATGTGTATATAGGTGTAACTCGCAATAATCGATGATCAACGGTGTTCAAATAATGTTTATATATGTTCATTAAACCAAATTGACGTTGTTAAGCTAACACCGATGAGAAATGTTCAAAACTTCGATTGATAATTTTACATAAGATTTTCCATAGTTAACACATACTCTGTTATTAATTACTGTGAATGAATGTTATCCAACGGAATAAATCTCGAATGCTTGTGGATTTTTTTTTGCTGACCACTGTTCCAGAGATAGACGCAGTTTAGGTTTCATCATGATACTTGCATGATTAGTAGACATGCGTTAAATGTAAAGATAATATGAAAACTGTTACTATGCTTTCATAAAGTTCTTGACAAATTTGGTGCAAGCTTAAAGGCTCACTGAACATACCGTCATTATAGAGTATAGACCGGAGGAATTTTGTGGTTTTGAAAACAACTCACAAACTGCGTAATGTCCTTGTTTTCAGCTCAAAATTCATGCAATGTTGAGAAAAAAGTTGCAAATCAATGGCAGACCTAGATATGTTTCATAACTTTGGAAATACAATGAAGTTGTTTCATAGTATTATACACAAGTGCTGGCACATGATATAGTATAAATGCATTCACAATAGCCAAACTATTCTGAATGTCGATACATGAATATCAATCATCAATCATAAATAAAAACTGATGACATTCAAAATTAAGGAACAAGTGCGAAAGTTGATTATTTACAATCCACTACCGCAGGTAATCATTACATCTTCATTCTCTACTGGAATGCATATTGTCATGTACAAATGTTTATTTGTCTAGAAACGTACTTCATACATCTATCATCTATTTTATAGTTGATTAAAAGATCAACAAATGTTATAATGATGATCAAAATGAGAGAACACAACTGGTTTATGACATTGAATACTCACCCTAAGAGAGCAGACTCTTCAGCTGTGGCTGCTGTCGGCATCTTGTGTCTGTCCCTAAAACAAAATTGTAGGAAAAGGGAAATCACACCGACGTCTAAATTGTTTGTATCGTCTCTATCCAGTCGTCATCGTATCTTCAACAATAATCTTATAGTATTCATCAGGTCGTGCTAAGCATTAATGCGTATAATTGGGAACAAACAGGTATGTTGGGCGTAGTTCTAATGAAATAAAGCATTTCCATACTGGGAGTGGAGAGTACATCTTGTTAAGATATAATTATGAGTGGATAGACGCATCAAGTGTCGTATGTGAGAATGGGTGCACAGTCCAAATTTAATTCAGTATTTGTAGTTTGCATACGGCTTACCTCTTGGCCTCTTTACATAGACCGGATCGATAGCCGCAGCGCCGGTTTCCGGCAACCCAAGTCCGGTCAAGTGACCCTATCTACGATCAAGCGCGATTGCCATCGATTTTTCACGACTGTCATGCGATTTGCAAATGAGAAGTACAATTCTCATTACACGTATATTATGTTTACATGTGACGTCAATACGTTACCCAAAATCCACAACCTTCAAATCGATTATCAGACGTACCTTGTCACAATTGAGATGCTCTCTCTACGATCTTGGATGAGTGCAGTTTTTTTTTTCAAATCCATTTTAGCTGAAGTAAAATTGAATGCTTTTTTCACACTTTCCAACATGCTTTGTCCGGTCGTCTGTTGTGTTTGGTCGATGACTGTTGTACTTTTATACACATCTTCGCCAAGATCGCCCAGTGACCTATATGAAGCACCAATACTTGCCGGCATAGCGGCACTGACTTTTACGTTCCAATATTCAATATTGCTGTTGATGTCACCCCTATCACGTTGAGATTACAACTGTTTTGTCTCTTCACCTCGATGGATCGTGCTGCTATAGTGGTCGTATCACGAATAAGTTGACGAATTGGCGCTTCAGATTTCGAGTTTCAGTGAATTATACGTCGAAACAAATTTCCAAAAGAAGTGCCGATGATTTTGGTGCTATACGCACTTGAGTAGACGTGCAGCAGTAGGCGTGACCAAAAGCCAAATACTTCGAAGCGCATGAATTTTTGAATAAATAACAAAGTCAATATAAGTCATAAATTTCATGATAATAAAATGAAATTGACTATTCTATTATACGTCGAATGGAAATTTAAATTTATAATTGAGTCAGAGCAACATTCACAACTTCATCCAGTGTTGTGAGATTCATGCAACATACGTACATACATGAGTATATATGATGCAGCAGAACAATGATGGAAGTTACATGCAAATTAAGCATTATGATTGAATAAATGAACAAATATATCCAACACATAGAGTTAATTCTATACATGATATGGCGCTTGCTTCATTGGTGATGTTGGGTTTCATGCAAATTTTTTTTCGATGTCGTTCATGTTATCAGTATACGTCACAATAATGCGAATAGTCAAGAATGAAAAATAAATTTATCCGCAACAGAATGGTTAATTGTGATGGACAGATAGTTGATTGAATAATTTATGACGATTTCGATGGTTATACAAATCCAACTACGTCACGACTACTTTTCTATCCGTTCGATTTTATTTGTACATTCCTATTGAATTGCGGTGAGTAGTATAACTGTAGTTCGTCACCGAACAGAAATAATTTAGAATTTACAATGTGTGAGTGCACCATATTGTCCATCACGCACCGTGTATGTGAAGCCCGCGAAAATTATAGATTTTTCCGGATGTAAAAAATCGTTGTCATCCGCCTTTACATATTTCTACACCATTCCACGAGACGATATACATGTAAATTGTATAAACGAGTATACGTTGTAGACTACATATATATTCATCGAGAACGATGGAACCGCGACGTTGGGGTAGGGTTAGTGTATTGATTTTCCAAGTAATCTCTCAAATGTAATCGCCTTCTTCATTTTTATATATCAATATATCACAGCTAATTAGTAGTTGGGGTGGATCTTTTCGATCCGTCTTTTTTACCACCTATTCATAAACACTTATCACAACGATTTGATGATTTCAATGGTTAAATGTCAGGAATGAATGCTGCACAGAAGTGAATGAAATATAATGTTATACAATTAATTCATCATTATACCTGCATCTTGTAGCGTTCATGATTCAGTTCAATCAGCAGAAAAATGAGAGCTAGAAGTATTGCCTATCAACTGGGTGAATCAAACTGACCTTTTTAATGCGATGGGTGACGACATACCTTTCTTGTTTTTTTTCTCTGAATCAATCGAGTAGTGGGATGTGTTGTTTGTATGGGTTCCGATGGTTTTCCGAGATCTGCGATACGAAAGAAAAACAAATGCAGCTTCACTTACTCACTATGTTTATCCACCTATATATATATTTGCATGCGTGCGCGCGCGTTATATCGTGTATCATTGTGTGTGTGTGTGTGTGTGTGTGTGTGTATGTGCAATAAAGACAGCTGTATTCTCATCATTTATGATCAATGATAATCACATTGATTGAGGAGAGGAGAGCTTGTTGTTTATGGAAATTATATGCAAATATAGAGTATACTTGTAATGAAAGTAACATACAGTGTCTTATTGTAGAATACCGAGTTGCAATGACAAATACTACTGGATATTCCTAAATGACTCACCACTGGTTCTACTTTGTGATACTCTGGGATATATGTTGGGATCCTGTTGGGAAGGCACCGAGAATTATTATTGGCTCTCGACTCCTCCTCATCGGTCAATGGGCAATGCGCATAACGTCTTGCGCATTGTGTACTAGTTATAACCGGATTTGGACAAGGTGTCGACATCTATTTCGACACGAAAAAAATATTTCCATTATGAAGCTTTCAATGAGTAATTAATTGCACTACAGTGATTACTCCTGTTCATCACTTCCATCGAATCTACGTGTTTATGGATTGATATGAAACTCGGAACGGTCAGAGATGCAAATCTTTTCAATTTTTATATTCGGAGAATGGTAGTTGAATTGAACATACAAGTGAATGTTCAACTTATACGTAAGCAACAATATCAAGTCACATGATATATTTATACAACATTATATTGCAAAATTTGAATGATAAGAGATTGAAATCCTCAATGTGAAGCGTTACATGCATCTTCTGAAGACTATAAGATTGCTATGTATTCGAGGGATGGTTAGTAGCCGACCTACAGAGAATGCATGAGTCGATAAGATAGGTTCATCATTGCAATAATTTATAATCCTAGTATATGTATGGAATAGTTTCGATAACTCAGTTAATGAAAATGATTGTGTTGATTGTCGATTGATAGTGGTCCAAGAATATTCATTCACAGTGTGTATGTATTCTCACTTTTCCAATGATTTTCATTATTCCATCTGTATCCTGAATCACGAGATGATGAATACGATTTGAAATGAAAAAAAAAAAAGACGATGATTCGAAAGGGATTATCAAATGATGAATTTAATTTATAGTGGTCGAGTATGAAAATGTCCTGACGATTATATTTATATAAATATGGGTGACAATTTTTCGAAATTTAAGCTCCAAGTTCCTGTCTCTATAGTATCGCAGATAAACCCAACGAGGATTATTCGGTTGAGTATAGCTTTATTCACGGTTGGTTGAAGGGATTTTAATACACGTCTAGCATCATTGTGCCCGATAATTCAAGAGCACCAGAGCTCCATTTCGCACACATAATTCTTCACATTGTCTCTCGATTATCTTTTTTTTTTTCATCCGTCTCTCACATATCTGGAGCAACAACGCATTTTGCAGTCATTTTATTTGTATGTACATAATCCAATCGCATAGATCTATCGATAAAGAAGTATGTGCCTCTTTGCTCATTTTGCTATTTAGCATTATCAAATCAAATCCCCTACATTTGGTGTCATCTAATTCTGAGTTTTATCCTCTAAACTGTTATATGCACCGTAATTGCTGAGGAGAATGAAAAAAAGGACGGCCATCGATGCAATTGTGTCGTTAGACAACTCTGAGAGCAGAAAAAGCACAGAACTGCTGAAAACGATACGTGTGGGGTTGCTGAGGTCACATCCCTAGAGCACAAGTCTTATCAAGTCACACGACTCTGCTGAAAACTTTGGTTGCTCTCTAACGTTGTACCTTCATACATTTCATATATGTATTCATGTGAGCATGCGTAGGGGATGCCTAGAAAGTTTATGTCGCAAAATGTATTGGGCATCTTTACTCACAGCGTGACATGCAAATAAACATTTAATGAAATGAGGTGATAAGAATTCAATAGATTATCATGCAATCAAATTTTCATCATCATATAATTCCTGACTTTCCCGATTGGTTGAGGAGAATGACTTTTCAGACAAAGAAAAAGACAAAAAAATCGATTTTCTACCGTATCTCCGGGCGTCCGAGGAAAATCGAAAGAGGGCAAGAAGACGTGATAAAAGTCGGTAGGGTCAATTCTATATGGATAGCGCAGGATTAGTATAGACGTATCAAGTCTACATCTTGAGAGAATTTTGCTCTGAATTTGGATTACTAAGATGCGACAACATTTAATGCTGCAATTCAATTTGTGTTAGTCGAAAACTATCATATGTAAATGTGTTACCGCTGATCGAATTAAATTCAAGAGGTTGAATGTATGGTAAAATATCCAATCTGACGCTTCCCTGCTGAATATCAATTGTTTTTGACGACATTTACGTACAACTTACACTTTTATCCCGTATCTTATCACCAATTATATCGTATTAGCTTCTTGTGTCACTACCGTACAGTTTTTGTACATTTCAGCTATTTGCATTATGTGAAAATTATATTAGAAGCAAGTGCCAAGTAAACGGAACTTTTCTTACATTTCTAATGTGTAAGAACCATTTCTTGTTTTCCTTTTTGTTAGCAGGCCGTAGAAAATTGTTGCGTGCTACTTTTCGATTGCATGTGATTACTTGATGTCGTGTAGCATCATCATCATCATCATTATCATCATCATCATGAAGCAAATATTACTGAAATTGTCGGCAACAAATTCTTACCGTGAAATAGTGATGCGAATAAGCCAAAAAAGAATTATGAAAAAAACAGTGATCCAATGATTTTTATGACATTTCGATTTTATACCTTTCATGTTCTTCATTACTACGTGATACACTGTCATCTGAAGCGAACATTACGTCAGTATCCACCTTCATATTCGCCATTCTGAAACTTGGAAACTATGAGTTATCACACGAACAATGTACAATATCCACGATAAGTATATCAGTTTTTACAGGGCAATGGTTGGGAGTGGAATTGATGGTGGTGGGATTTAAAAAATACATTTATTATCCAAAGCAACGATTAACGACGAATTTCCCCATCGTACGATGGTTCTAAATTTAAAACTGTTTCAACTTTTTCATTGGCTATCACAGCAGCAGGTTCTTCATTATCGTCTAATTTTCATATGGCGCTCAGCCACTAAACATTTCGTATCCTCTGTTCTCAACGTTGTAAGGCATCAACTAAAGTCAAAGTAGTTTCGATAAGTGAGAATGTATGCTTGTCGAAAGCTCTTTTAATTTACACTATAGAAATGAGACTATCATATAAATTGAATAGATAAAGTGAATAAAAATGCTTGTATGTAGATGAAAAGATGGGGCAAAAGCTTAATTTTTTAGAGAGTGAAGGCGAAGTGAAGTATATCATGGGAAAAGAAACAGATGCATATTGTTTGGAAGACATCATCAACATAAATATCCAGTGTGAGGATATAAATATGTGTATATTAACACGAATTCATTGGATATGCAGTTGCGTGAAAAAATATATCGGTTTTTAACGTGAGAACCAACGTTGAAATTGGAGATACGGGGATACCAAAGTGAAGAAGAGGAAGAGTAATTTCAGTTTGGAAATTCACTTCGCGTACATGTTCGCGGTGAACTCAATAGAGTAGTCGTTTCTTCCATTTATGTATGAATATATATAGAGCAAAGGAGAGCAACAGAGAGATAGGATGGGGGATAGAAAGAGCATAGCATGTCATGAGACGAGATTGGTACAGAGAGGAAAAACGAGAGAGTAAAAACTCCCCAAACGATCCCTCCTCGTCCTTAAATCTTCGCCGTTTTTCTCAGCTCGACGTAAAAAATATGGATGTTAACGTAACAAAAGTCGTAAAATACGTTGTACCTGTGCATGGCGCTATGCATGCATATACGTACATGGTTGAAATTCATATACAACAGTGAGGGTATACGATGAATGCGGGACCGCGCGCGATTTTGAGCTTTGGATGACTGCATATACATGTATAGTTAGTGCATCTCGCCAGAGAACACAGAAAAATAAAGCACGAGAGTGATATGAAGATCCGAATAAAAAGAGATAGATTATATAATTTATGTACATGCAACAGAAATATTGCCATGTCCATGTATGTGCATGTAGCCCCGAACCTTTTACTGTTATGCTCAAGAGCACAGTAGACCCCACAGTGATGAGAAACACCACGCGTATTCGCAATATCTTTGGATTAATTCAATTTAAAGCTTGGAGGGTGTCTGATCTCATAGTGAAGTTCACTACTCACTAATCCAAGTTATTATTATTATTATTCATCCACGTAGATATAATGTTTATGAAAAAATCAGTCGCTTGATATGCGTATTGAATTGAGTCTCAGTTATAATAACGGGGGTTTCAAAACTTAGCGGAGTCGAATCGATATACAGGTCTGGCTCGAGTGAGACTTCGCGTCATGTGCGTAAGTGCCAATCAATATTCATTGACGTATTCACAGTTCCATATTTATATACACTACTCACAAAAATTAAAGGAATGCAAAAAAATCCCAAATTTTTCATCAATTTTTGACAGGCTGTATTTGGGTGGAAAATGGTCGTATCGCAAAAAAAAAGCATTTTAAAGCTCCAGGATTCTAGTTTTTGGATCTTGAGATCAAAATTTTTGAGGAATTACTGTTTCAACATGAGCCGAAGAAATGTAGCGAAATAAAAATTTTCCGAATTTTCGGTTGTTTTTTTTTGCTCTACGGGTTCGGAAAAATTTTTTCTAACAAAGCAACTTTGTACAACAGATAGCCTATTTATTCAGCTTCAATTTCCTTTTTTTTTAATCAAATTTATTGATTAGCCGATTAAAAACTGTGAAAAATAAAAAAAAGAAATAAACTTCTCATTTTACAAAGATAACGCCACGATAATGGATGAAAATCTTGTTCCTTTAATTTTTCAAAATTTTGGATACTCGGGGCAGAAGAACGGCTTAATGGATCGATTTGAAAATTTACAGGGTATTTGGGGGTACATTGAGGTGTAAAAATTTCTGCAATGTCTAGCTTTCCCGTCGATATTTATTAAAATACAATCGATTAACCAAAATAAGGGAAAAAGTCACTTTTTTCAACTTTTTTCAAACCCGTATTATAAATCGATAAAATTTTTTTTTCGGGAATTTCATGAAGGAATTTTATTGGAAATTTTATCTAGTTTTCAGGACCGTATTTATTTTTGCTGTACGATTATTGGTTGCAGAGATATTGGCGGTTAAAGACATAAGCCTCCTTTTTTGTTCAATCTTGAATATCTCCGCGACAAATGGTCGTATCAAGCCAAAAAAAAGGAAATTAAAGCTGAATAAACAGGCTATCTGTTGTATAAACTCGCTTTGTCAGAAAAAATTTTCCCGAGCCCGTAGAGCAAAAAAAAAACAACCAAAAATTCGGAAAATTTTTATTTCGCTATATTTCTTCGGCTCATGTTGAAACAGTAATTCCTAAAAAATTTTGATCTCAAGATCCAAAAACTAGAATTCTGGAGCTTCAAAATGCTTTTTTTTGCGATACGACGATTTTCCGCTCAAATACAGCGTGTCAAAAATTGATGAAAAATTTGGGATTTTTTTGCATTCCTTTAATTTTTGTGAGTAGTGTAGTATGTCACTCCCAATATAGATGTATGAAAATGACGTCGATGCTGAAATGAATAGGATGTAGTGGATCGGATTCATTACAGCAGGGTTCTACATCATCCCACATATATTACTTGCTTTGAAATAAATTCATATTGTATAGATAAGGGAAATGGCACGATAATTACACACCATTTTTCAATACCAATTCAATAGTTAGAATTGAAATTTGATGTACGTTATGAGACCAACAAGACGATAGTTTTTCTCCTCCTTCGTGGGTGTATACGCATTGAGGGTTTGAATTCACAATCCAATCGAGGGATAATTCTTACAGAGCAGAGTACTGTGGACCTCTATCGTAACTATAGGTATCGCAATTGCAACTGAAGAGTGGCGACGATGGTTCCACACGTTGTTTTTCCAATTTCACCTCAAAGAACAGTCAGTTATCTCGAGACACAGTGAACTCGAGCATATTTTCACATATGTGCATCACTTTCTTTCCATATCATCAGCGTGAGTGTGTGTGTGTGTGTTCAGTTTGATGCTTTCTCTTTTGCTTTATTGCCTCGCGAATTACATCTCTATCATGTGCGTATTCATTTTTTTTTGTTCTCCCCACATTACTATTTCATCCTTGCCATGACGCCATATATATATACATTTCATTGCGTTGAAGAAGTCGACATACGATTAAACTCTGGATACAATTGCCTGTTATGTATATTGATTTATTCCATGGCACATGACATTCGATTGAGCCAGCAAAGAGTCTCACTTGACCAGAGAAAGTTCACCACAAGAGAGTGATAACTTTCTACTCGAATGTGAGAAGAATGAACGAAAGTAATTGAGAGATATGCGGCCAACTGTAGCTTCTTATTATCAATTCATCGAGATAATATGCTAATATAGATACATAAAAAAAATGAGTCGAATGCCTTTTTTGAGGCAGAGGCGATTGCGACTTTGGTTTTATTCCCCACGGAAAGAAAATGCAGAAAAAAAAAAGAATAAAAATATGAATGTGAACCATTGAGTGATTAAGGCGTGACAACGCGTTCTGACACCTTCACATCCTGCTTCACTTTACTCACAACGCTAATACATGCAGATATTTATATGCATTCGTGATAGCAGAAGAGTTATATGATATCCATTTTCACTTTATCCACATTTTTGCATGCTATATGAAAACAACTTGTTCCAATCACACGTGAGAGCGTCAACAATGTGAATATATTTTTTGTGTGAAAGATATCCTGGTTGAGAGTCAGTGAATTCCATACGTTTATATGTTTCGACATCAGTTTTTCATGCCATCCGAGATGGGGTTCCGTTTCTTGTGAAAATATCATTGAAAAAATACGGTCTAAACTTTATCAGATGCATTATCGGTGAATCATTTGTGGATGACGAAGATAGAATGACAATTCACTCCAGCTCTGGCATTCACACGTTCAATGTAAACATAAGAATTCATATTCTGTAATTCGTTGTTTGTAAGTGCGAGCGATCTTGAAGGCAGGACATGGAATGAAGATAGAGAACGGGGTATATATAACGGTTTGGAAATCGCTTCCGGCACAACGTACGTATACATACATTTAGTTATGTATATAGGAAGCAAGACGTGACAAGAATTTCATCGGTGTCATGCATGAGAGGAAAAAGAGTCGGTACACGTGACACAAGCTACGTTATCGCACTACTCAACTTCCACTAGTTCTTCCAATCTGTTTATTAATTATCCACCTTTTGTGTTTCACATTTTTAGTTCTCTTACGATAAGGTATTGTGTGCTCGTCTCGTTTGCAATTATTTATCTCCAAAGAATAATTTCTCGCGATATTCACTTGTGTGTGTGTGTGTGTGTGTGTGTGTGTGTAATAAACGGTGTGCACGTGTATGTGTATTTATTATCACAGGGAGATTGCGACTGAACAAAATTTTTCGGCGTGAATATTCATCCAACAGTTACTGTACTGTTACATGGCTCAATAATAAATATGGCATTTGGAGTTCTTTCGCCTTGAGCTAGTCAACAGACAATAATACATCTGAGGATTCTATTGGAAAAATGCGAAACTTCACTGTTCCATGAGTCAGATAAACGAATGATTGTATGCAAATTTCTCTGCGGCATAATAATAACTTTATCAAGAAGAACCAACAATTTTTGTGGGGTTTTTCTTCAACGAATCTTATCGATAAATTCACAACAAGTAATACATGTATAATATATCCGTTCTTGCCTTCCATCGTTATATAAATTCATTTGAGGCATCTGGTTTCTACATCATTAACTAACTCGGATAAATTATCGAGTAATCTCAATGAAGTTATTCAGAATGATTGATGGATGGATGCATTTATATTAGTAATAATCAGTAGTGATGTGTAAACACCGGGCTGTCGTAATTTACAATGAATATTCAGAAACCATACGTACTCACGTGTTGGTGTAAGTTGTATTATCGATTTTATTGTCAAATGAAGCTCGATCATTGATCGATTCAACATTACTGTAGAGTGTGTATATGGGGTAAGTGAATACAGAATGCCGGGTCAATGTTGAAGGCTTAAATGTATATATAGAATTGGTCCAATGGGAGTGCGACACCGGATGAGAGTGGAACACATACGTGACACACGCGCTCTACTCGACGATTACATATACTGCCGCGCCTGCTTTAATCTATAGAAACGACTCGACGCTCTTATATGGCGTGTTGACTATAGTTATATTATTATGAGCAATTATAGAACAGCTATCGGTGGTGGGGATAGAAAATTTGAAAATTCCACTTCATGCAATCGTGTCTCGCAGTTTCAAATAAGGATTTATGAATTGAAATCGAGAAATATGCGTTTGTACAGATAATTGGAGGGGAAATGTAGTGAAACGGCGGCTAAAGACGAAAAGAGACGAGAAAAGACGAGAAAAGGCGAGAAAAGGCGAGAAAAGGCGAGGAAAGGCGAGAGAAGGCAAGAAAAGACGATAAAAGACGATAAAAGAGGATAAAAGGCGGCAAGAGGCTGCATATCACCTATCGAATTGTGAAAAGAAGAGGAATGTGTAAATATGTACTGACGTAGAAACTAGAGAGTTGCAGACCTACATATTGGAAGAGGCAGGCCAATGAGACGGCGCAATGTGACGTGACGGTGTAGGGGTTTTATTTTTTTCTCACTCTCACTCGATAGTTTTCTCTGCCCTTTTCTCATACACGATCTGCTCTTCCATCACACCAACTTGCTTTCTCCATCGTACTTTCACACGCACACTATTATCCTCTTCCTTTTTCCCATGCTCACACACTTGTGTCACTGAGACGTTGTGAACCCGCGCGCGCACCATCACCATCCCCCCCACCGGCCCCACCGATCCCACCGTAAATGCGACTATGCAGTGCTGGCTGTGCTCCAGCCAACTCGAACGTTTTGTGCGAATGCCAGTTGCTCGTCGGCTACCGCCACAATTAGTGATATGAGTTTTTATCATTGTGTACATTCGATTATGAGTCATATTCAGGGTAAAACATTTCTAACGTGTTGGATTTTTTTGATACTCGCTACATTTACTGGCCAGTTAATGGCAACGGACAATGAAAAATCCGATAAACTCAAGGTGGAAATAATATCTGTACCAGAAGGATGTGAGCTCAAGTCTAAGGATGGTGATCATGTCACGATGCACTACACCGGTTCACTCACCGATGGCACCAAGTTTGACTCAAGGTCTCTTGTACTATTCTCATTCATGCTCAATTTTCTAAGCCATTTTCATCACAACACATCACTCCATTATATCCCTCTGCATTGTCAGTATATATTTACATGTTGATGAACAATCAGATGTTATTACAGTTTAATTATCAATTACTTTTAAAATTGACTGGTATATTTGTTGATTATCTCGTGGAGTAAACACGCAACTCACCTATGTTAGCGTTACTATATACATCGCGTCTTACATTCGCTCGTCCGGCAAATAAACATCATTATTATTAATTCTTCAACTCTTTTATTTCTGTGACATGCACATCAATGAACCGTTATCATGCTGTTCCATACACTCCAGCATGAGCATATAATAGAATTGCAGCACATGTTATAAGTATATGCGTGAACGGCGCGTTTACTCGACCATAGATAATCCAATCATACCTCATACGGGATCATATATTATTGAAGACCCCGTGTTCTGTTTAATTGTGTATGCACCGTTATACTTACCGTTAATCCCTCTCACATACACGTACACCCAGACAGATGGAATAACAGCGCGAAAAAATTGTCTCTTTATCTTATTTTGAGCGTGTTTGACATAACCCACTGAGAACTAATCACTAGGTGACATTGTACAGATAACCACGTTTGTAGCAAAGTGTGACGTTACACAAGATGCTGGAATTCTCTCGGAATAAAATTGATGAGTTATGATTGGCTTCAAGACAGTGTGTAGACGTTGGCATACCAGCACAAACCTCACCTCTCTTTTTCAGCAATAAGTTTTTTTACTTATTGTCAAGTAATCTCACTGGTAGCTTCAACCAACACAGATAAACCGAATAATAATATTATATTGATATTTGGCGTTGCCCAACTGCCAATATTTCCGTTGTCCCATTCGAGAAAGAAAATATCATTTATTACATTGATTTAATGTTTAGTTTTCACTTTCATTTAAAATTTGGTCAGTGTTGAAGAATATAGATTAGAAAGAAACTAGTTTACTAAACATTCAATTTGTGAATTTATTTGCGGTAATCTAATGAGATAATCGTATTATCATATTCTTTGATGTTGAATTAAATGAAATTATCACATTTCCAATTGATTAGTCGTACAGCGACACCCGGGTGTCACATTGGTTCGATTGCGGTAACATGAAGAAGTAAAACTTTTTTAGACGAAATGTCAAGCCGAACCCCGCACAATGGGATGATCCAAAAAATTGATTCCTCGTAGATGAAAATATTGATTGGAAGATTTCGGCCGTGAATGGATATGTCAAGGTTCAATGAACAGATATATTCAGTGGAGTTGCTTGAACATAACGTATATAGACGTGATTCTTTACTATAAACTAACTCTTTACACATATTTATGTATTAGTTAATTGATATATATACACATATTGTAATCTCATTTGAAGATTTTATTTATCGTGATATATGTCTCAAAACTTTGGAAAATTTTCCAACTGCATACCGTTATATTTTATCTGTATCTGCTTCAATTTCAAAACCGTATGAAAACTATCGATTGTGTATGCAACATAGGTTGATGGAACTCTATTAAGTTCTATTGCCATAGCAATACACGCACAATGTCGTGCACAATAACGTGTTGTAAAAGTATGATTGACCGCGCAAATATGTACGTATTTACGTTTGTACAGTATATCAATAGGATATAGAGTGAATTGAACGAGTAGGGTAGGGAATTGAACGAGAGATTTACGAGTATATCGCATAAAGGCGAGCGGTGAATACTGACAATCGATTCTCAACTAAATGTCATGTATCGTTGACCAGCGTTCATGCTACCTCTTCATGCGTTCATCATTTTTCGCTACGAATTTATTCTCTCTCTCTCTCTCGCTCTCTCCAACCAACAAAGATGTATTACGCGAATAGTCCACCCACATTTCCGTGAATTCCTACAGTTTAATCGATCATCTGCGCAGCATTATTTTTATTCATATTGCAAAATTTGTCAACTCATTAATCTACTCATAGCAACAATATTTATATCTATAAGCAGTTATTGTGTATAAGGGTATTTTGCTATGGCATCGATTCAGCATTTCCCCATTATTTCTACAGAGCAAGTGTACAGCTGCTGTATACTCTCGTACTGTGCTCCGTTCTGGTTTCTCTCCAACTTGTTTCAAATAATTAACAACCCTCGTGAAGCAACGGCGCGCGTTTTGGTACTACGGGACACTCGGGGCCCTCTCAAAATTTAACGCGACGTCCCAAGCTATATGAAATATTAATGTTCCGACGACGGTTTTCACAGGTACCCCGTGCTCCAGCCATAAATATACATATATCTATATGTATATACAATACGCAAGTGTCGCAATCCAAGACGTACACAGCAACAGAAATTCATTCCGCCAACTAAAATTGTATTTTGTCCATGCTCCCACCCGATATATTTTGTATATCGAAAGTTTTACATACCGTGCATCCTCACCAATGCATAATTTTTCTGCAATCCATCACTTTATCCCCATCAACTTTTTTCCCTTCCCGCTCGAGAGAACTTTGAAAAATACTTCGTTTAACCATTCAATGACATGTTAATTTGTTGCCTTCGTTCACAACATTATTAACAGTGCATTCGTTCCTTCATTATTCTATATGCAATCTGTGGTTGGTCTCATTATATATTTTGTCATATCACAATACTGCAATACGATAAAGAGAAAAGCTTATCTCGCATTCAACTATATGCTAAAAACTTGTAGCACCTTGGCTTCGAGCTTTCCATCGTCCCTTGGAGACTCACTAATTTCACAACTCAAAACTTGATGTGCCGTGTGAGCGAGTTGGGGCTGAATAACCGGAAAACTTTCCCAAAATCCATTAACACACTCTGCGCAGTGAGGTATCGTCGTTCTTTCCGCTCCGTCTAATAATAATATATATA
>JABMBR010004972.1:0-73240 GCA_018881525.1 Meteorus sp. PSUC_FEM 10030008
ATTTTGTCGATGGACTCATTCATTCCTTTATTTCGTATTATACTCCTAAAATGCTGCTCAACTAACAAATATGATAAATTCTTAGTAGCTGAAAATGGTGGGTAAAAAATTTAGGGGTGGTATCACTGATTGTTTTTGGACCGCCGTGTTATTGTTGACTTATCTGACATTTGCAAATGGCGAGGATGTTTGTGAAACACCGGAATGTAAATCAGCAGGTCTGTTCCAGTCACCTCAAAAATTGGGATATCGTGACATATAAAGAGATAAATTAAATTCTAATCCATTTTCATAGCTGAAACAATATTGAAGTCCATGGATACCGATGTCGATCCTTGTAACAACTTCTACAAATTTGTTTGTGGAAACTACGATAAGGGGAATAGTGCCCCCATCGATGGTTATGATCGTTCAGTAATGAGTAGCATGGGTGATCATGTTGATGAACTCGTTGAAGAATATCTTGCAACGAAGGGAGATGAAAAGAAGAATCAACCTTTCCATCAAGCGTTTGAACTATTTGGTGCTTGTGTGAATATGGGTGAGTACAATCTGGGATTTCAGAGACTGTGACAACTCCCAGGCGGAACAAAATCGATTCTTCCATATTCATTCCATGAACGAATAAATATTCGGGACCGATATAGTTGATACTGTATTGAATTTCTTAATTCCGGGAATTTGCAACTACTGTAACTGTCTTCGGGATATTTACGTGGAATTTTTTTTTCAATTCATGATATATTGATGTTAAGATGCTGACGAAAAGCAAGATCTTGAGGATCTGCATAAGGTGGTCAACGACATTGGCGGTTGGCCACTCGTTGAGGGCACGAAATGGAAAGATGTTGCATGGGAAAATATCACGGGCTTATTGTCGAAGACGGGTTTCGATTCGGGCATATTTTTTGATGTCCGTGTCGTACAAGTTCGTAGACCAGTAATTCAGGTAATTATAATTTCATGAGCCCGCAGTCTTTTCAATTTCAAGTGTTCACGAGAAATGTCACAGTCTTGTCATCTGATCCTCAGCTTTCACCTTTACGGATTTATGAATTCACCGATTCCGAATGGGAGGAAGTGATGGTTATTGCAAAAAAATTCGGAGCTGATCCGAATAGTTTGCCGCCAGTTCAATCTCCAAATCACATTCATAATTTCAATACCGTAAATATTTCATGCAGCATTCCATCAATTCTCGAACTTATCGTGAACTGTCCATGACTTCGCAATCTTTATCCAGATACCGCCAAACCAAATTTCATTGGTTATTTACACCGTGAGTGACTTGATTGAAGAATGGCCATCAATCGACTGGGTGTCGTATTTGAGTGGTATATTTGCAGGCGTACCTGATGTTACCATTGATCAAGACCAAGAAGTCATTGTACCATCTGAATATGTCGACGAACTTGTGTTATTCTTGAGAAAAACACCACCAGCGGCTATCATGAATTATGTGGCCGCCGCAGCGGTTAGCGTAGCACTTAAGTATCTCCCTCCAGGTCTTTCAGATGATCCCGATAGTCCATACATGACAGTACCACCATCACAATCATATCTACGAAGCTATTGCAGAGGTCTGGTCAAAACGAATCTACCACTCTTGATTGAAGCCATTTTCGAAGTTAATTATGTTGACGATGATCTGTTCAATTCTGTCATGAGTCTCAGTACTGATCTCAAAGATGAATTCTCAAAATTGATCAAAGGGGTAATGACCTGATTATTAATTGATATACAACCATCATAACAAAGTGGCGTCAATATTCAATTACTACTAGGGAAGATTTTTGCTTTCTAGGCAAAATGGCTCGATCCTGCTGATAAGAAAGGATGTTTGCAAAAATTGCATGACATGGGATTCAAATTGGGATATCCTCAAGACATCAAGAATGGCTATTACACAAAAGACTATGAGGGTTTGGAGGTCGACAAGGGTAGTTTCGTATTCAGCATGTTGAGTCTCAATAAATTTATGACAGCCAAATCATTCATAAAATCAATTCTGAATGACCACAGCAGTGGTGATGGCAGATTTCCGATCGATGAGGTCAATGCTTTGTACAATCCCAGTGAAAATGCAATGAGTAAGTGTAATGGTAGTTCAATTTCCGGAAAATTTCATACCTGATTAAATCACTCACTTTTCAGATATCATGCCCGCCATACTCCAGGATCCATTTATCAATCAATCGCTTCCCAAATATATAACTTACAGTGGAATAGGGTTCGTTCTTGGTCACGAAACAACTCATGGCTATGACTATGTATCCAAAATATTCAGAAATTATGTGAATTATCCTCCACAAAGAAAATCTATCAGATATTTCAGTAGTGAATTCACATGCGTGGCTGAGCAGTTTGCGCTGTATGTTTACGAGACGTATGGATTGGAGGTATGGACAGATCATTATTGATTTCAGTAGACTTATTAGAGAGTCGTGTAGAATGGATATCATTGAATAGTAGTGAAATTACATCAAATTCGATGAAGGGCTCATTATAGTTAATGATTTGTTGGACAATTTATACGAAGATTAACATCGGTTCTTCTAATCATAGCATCAGACGATTTTTATACAACTAAAGAACAATAATGAAAATATTTTTATTCCATTCTTCCCGAAATCCACAAGATTGGAATGAAACGTGAGATAAGTGGAATCACGTGCGATTCAAGTGTGGAATGGGTTTTGATAGATATTTTTGTATAAGTTTCAGCTATTTTATGTTATCGCATAAATGCAAAAATTCATATCTATATGAGATTGGAAAATCATATATTCAATGTTTATCAATGGGATGTTTGAAATCAGAGTTTGCATATAACGACATTCATTATTCATAGGTGGACGGATATAAGTACTGTCAAGAAAACATCGCTGATGATGGTGGCACCAAAATAGCGTACCACGCCTATAAAAAATATGTGGCTGAGAACGGGCCAGAACCGTTACTTCCTGGTCTAAATTATACCTTGATGCAAACATTCTGGATATCACTCGCGCACACGCAATGCGGTGTTTATAATCCAAATATGGTATCCACGTTGTTGAGTGCAGATACGCACGGTCTGCATGAATTCCGAGTCATTGCACCTCTTTCAAATAATCCTGAGTTTGGAGAGCTTTTCAATTGCCCACTGGGATCTCCCATGAATCCGAAACAAAAATGCATAATATGGTAAAATTGGATTCCACGTTGACCAGTTTATGATTGCCTAGACAGGTATAATACATGTCCTCGTGATTAATGTTTGATGTTGTTATTGAAATAAAGATGATTAATGGAAATGATATAATGAAATTGACTCATTACATTCAAATAATTCATATCACTGTGCTGTTTTGAGATGAATCTGATTCCAGTCCGTCAATGGATCAGTTACTTTAAACAACATTGACTTAATCGATATCGAAAAAGATGAAATACAAAATCCAAAGAATTGAAAGATGTATCTGTGATAAATTTTGTCTTTTGTCTTTTCCAATAAAGATTCATGCGCGGTTATGGCCTTCATCATGTTATGGTACTACTTTCTGTTCCTACATCGCGGTAGGAAAAATTGTCTGCATGACGTTCCATGGGGAGTTCACTCTCACTCCTATTTGACAAGTTTCAAGTCGGCTGCATCCTCTTAGTTTACTGAGAGCGATCAAATGTGTCATGACTTTGGATGGGGAAATAAAATCGAACATGAACAGTCCACGATACAGACAAACGTAACGAAAAATGCCGAATTGTCCTACAGTTCTGAAAGCTCATTGCTTACATAATTTCGCGTTATAGCCACTATTGATGATTCTTCAACTAGAATGTAAATATTTTTCTATCATACTAATGATTCTCTTGGATTGGAACATTCTATGTACATTATCATTTCTATGGCAACAATAATTGGCAGTTAGTCAAATACAATCGCAATTGTTCATGTACTGTCCACTCATTTCGAGTTTTCAAAAGATCGAATGTGGGATAACAAAATTTCATTATATAACTGCGATTATGCACGAGTAATTAAATTCAAAGTTCTTCATGAATATTTAGATTCTCGAACTATTTAAAAGTGGGTGAAGTGTATTTTGTTTTCAGAACTGAACTTATCTTAGGACACGACCCAAGGTAATTATGGGAACTTTTTTCAGTTCTATCACTGTCCATCTTATGCCCATATTTATGTACTTCCTTAGAATAAAAAGTCAAAAATAATGTAACGGTGCTGCTGACATTACCGGAAATATTTATGTATCCACGAGTTTGTGTCTCGTTCACTAAACACTGATTCGATGATAACTGTCAAAACAAATTGTTAAATGTGATCCGAATTCTGCAATTTGTATTCAAACAGAATTGTCACAAGATTGTGAATAAATTCAACAATAGTTTCTATACCCACATAATATTTGAAGTACCAATACAGATCTTCATTATGAATCAAGGTCATATTCAACAGCATATGAACACGATGAAATTACTGAGTGATGGTAGTGTTGCTGGTCGCTTGACTACATTCATGATACTCTTCATGTTGATTGTTGCAAATTCAGCGAAAGGTCGGTCAAGAATATACTTCAGAATTTCTGTTAAGGATACAGCGAAATTATTTGAAATTTATTAATATTCTTCTATGTTTCATTCATCTTTTATAGCTGAAAATGTATGTTCGACTGATTTGTGCAAGAGTTACGGTGTGTAAGACTTACGTATGAACTATTCATCAATAACTAGATTAATCACTCATCAACTGAAATGAACGAATGTGCTCCCACAGCTTCAGCAATTTTAGAATATATGAATCAGGATGTTGACCCATGTGATGATTTCTATCAATACGTATGCGGTGAATTCGGGAGCGATCCTATGACACTAATTTTGGGATATGACATTTCTGTATTTGGCTCATTGGGGAATGCAGTCACAGATATAATTCAAGGATACCTGGAAAACAATCCAGACCCCAAGAAAAACAAACCTTTCCAGCAGGCATTTGATTTATTCGACGTTTGTGCTGATCAAGGTGATTATCACGATCTTCACAATCTGCGAAAAATAAGATGGTACTGATCAGTTTGATTTATTTTCCATTAAGACGCTCTCAAGGAGCAGGGCCTCGCTCCTCTTAAGGAAATTTTAGACCAGATCGGTGGTTGGCCACTTGTTGAGGGTTCTGATTGGAAAAGTGTTAGATGGGAGAATGTTACTCGAGAATTAACCGAATTAGGTTTGGATTCGAATATATTCTTCGATGTCAAAGTCACTCAACTTGTAGGTCCTACAATACAGGTATGATATTAATGTTTCGTGGTATATTGCGAGCTGGTTTAATCTCTGTGTTCATTCGAATGCGCGTATAATTGCAAAACTGCTTATAGCTTTTGCCAGCAAAAATTGAAGAGTTCACTAAATTTACGTGGAAGAAAATCATGTCAGTGGCGAAGAAAATGGGAGCTGATCCAGAAACTTTACCTTCAGTTGCATCCAAAGATCACTTACACGAATTTGATGATGTAAGTATTCAATACCGTATGTGATTCCTCATAATGTCTAATGAGTTGGTGATCAATTATTCCGATTTCATTGATCCGTTCAGCGCGCACAGGATCAAGATTCGTCGGGATATATGACAGTTGATCAAATGATCAAAAGATGGCCCAGTATCGATTGGATCACGTTCTTCAACGGTGTATTTGCTGGTGTACCTGATATAACAGTTGCAGGAGATCAAGGTGTCATGTTGGGGCCTGATTACATAGATGCAGTTGTCAAACTTTTGGAAAAAACTCCTCCAGCCGTCATCATGAATTATGTGGCTGCAAGGGTTGTTGAATATTCACTCGACTACATCAGTCCTGAAGCTGCAGCAGATCCTAAGGAAGGTATTAAGAGCACGGAGCAGCCACAATCACAGAGAAATTCTCGTTGCGCTTATATTGTTAGTCGAGAAATGCCACTCATGTACGAAGCCATTTTCGAAGTGAATTATGTTGATGACCAACTAACCAATGAAATAACAAATATGAGCTTCGGGCTCAGAGATGAACTTGGTATACTGATAAAGAAGGTAAATATTTAGGGTACTTGTGTCGACTTTGAGGAAATAATGTCATGTAACAAAAATTTTCAGGCCGACTGGCTCGACGAATATTCGAAAGATGCTTGCTTAGATAAATTAGACAATTTGAAAGTTCGCCTAGGATTTCCCGAAGATATAAAGAATGGATATTATACAGAAGATTATGTTGGTATGGAAATCGATAAGAATAGTTATCTCCGTAGCATATTGAACATTCAACGGGTGAAAACGACAAAGAAGTATGAAAAATCGATTGCAAATGATCACAGTACCAAGAGCGATAAAATGAAGATTACCAGTATAAACGCACAGTACGATAATAATTTGAATGAAATGGGTTGGTAGAGACTTCTTCGAATTTGAATTCGAAAAAATTTTGTATGTCATTAATTGGAAAAATCTTCCAGAGATCATGCCGGGTATTCTTCAGGTTCCATTTTATGACAAGACTGTTCCTATGTATTTAAATTATGGCGGAATTGGATTCGTTCTCGGTCATGAAGCGACTCATGGTTATGATATGGAGGAAAAAATATATCCAAAATATTCTGGACGGTTCACCCCACAAGAAGAATCCAAAGAAAAGTTTCGTGTGAAACATGATTGTGTCAGCAAACAATTTGCAGATTTTGTGAAAAAAACATGGGATTTGGAGGTATCGAAATCGAAATTTCAAATTCTGTTCTCACTATGCGATGAAAATGTTTGATGTGTTCTCTCCAACAGAATGTTTGAATTGTTTGTTCTACACAAACTTTGCAACATAGTTGAGATCTTAATTATGAAATTTTTTTTGTATCAGTGTCATTCTTACAGATTGATGGGGATAAGTTTACGCAGGAGAACATTGCTGATGATGGCGGATCGAAAATAGCTTTCACTGCTTACAAAAAATGGGCGAAAGCAAACGGGGTTGAACCTACGCTTCCCGGTTTGGATCATGACCCCTTACAAATGTACTGGATATCACTCGCGCATACTATTTGCGGCAAATATAATCCGAGCATGGTCGCTTCACTGCTGGATTCAGATACGCATGGCTTGCATGAATTTCGTGTCAATGCACCATTTTCCAACAACCCAGACTTCGCAGAGACATTCAATTGTCCATCAGGATCTCCTATGAATCCAAAAGAGAGATGTGTCGTTTGGTAATTTATGTTATTTCAATAAATATATTCGCCTATATATGAATAAATGACCATTATTTGTTGTTATGATTGTCATATGGAATTCCCTGTTTGTGGAACTGATTAATAATGAAAATATTATAAAATCGCATCAATTCGTTTGTTTCGTTTATTGTCTTTCCTTAACTAATACCTATTCGATTTGATCTGGACTTATCCAAATTCATATCAATCCGCTTTCGGAAACTTTCCAATATCTGTTAAGCCAATGAGAAAATGCGTTTTATGGTGGTTCACGTGTTCTGTCGTCTCAATCCATGTTAGATACTAAGTTGTAATGAATTTAATTCATCAGAGAAATGCCGTAGTTTCGGTATTGGCAGTACAATGAAATGAGTTTATTATGAACTGATATCGTACATCTGTGAGTTCATTGATTTTTTTTCTAAATTTCCAGCTACAAATCAATATTCATCATTACTGATATTTTGCAAATGCCGATGTCAAATGTGAACAGTTTTCTTTGACTATGAAAATCATCACGAGCGATCAGCTTCATAACATTTCTTCGTTTTCTTTGTGATGACAGATAGACTCTCAGAAATATATTTCCAGGATATTCTCAAGATAATATCCCTATCAAATTTTCCCTCTAGTGATTGAGATCAATGACATGTTCTTGGGAGTTCGTCTGTTTATCAAGTCAATACTCCAATTTAGGTCTCGTACAGGACATGCCAGTTTGAATAGTTCTGGGTTGATGATATTTCACTTGTTAATGCAAATACGTTGAAAATTTCTTGAAAAAAAAAAAAAAAACACAAAATCGATAGGATAATTGTTCGAGATTGGCATGCTAACCACGAATCGGCATGTTATGAATAATTTATGCATTCAGTCGTGATGAGCATACATATAATTGTTCATAGGTTACAGCTGATAACGGAATTCGATGCAGCTGGTAGCAAATTCCATTCATGGAGTTTTACCATATGAAACTATAAAAAAAGTTTTGGAAAAAATTCAAACTGTGAAGAATGGACGATTCGCTCAGTACTTCATCTTATGATCTAACATGACCGTCTATCTTGGTGACCAGTTTTTCCATGATTACGGATACCGTAAGAACCATGGGACTGGTCCACTAATAGTTTGTCCAAGTATTTACAAGATCAGCTATGCTACCGTGATTATCAATTCCATGATATGAATTGCACCAAAATCTCAAATCCAGCTAGAAATGTTTGAGACGACATTGAAATGACCTCGATTATCCTCGTTTTTTTAATTTCATGTGACGCAATGATTCTTGATTGTCTGGAGTCCCAATTGAGTCCAAGTTCCTGAAGTTCATGTAGGGCAATTTTCACGACTGCCACAATTAGCATCAACCGATTCTGTTATATAAACAACTGTATTTTTACAAAGATAATATTATCGTGCAATGTTTAATTCAATACCTTGTTGTCTTTTTTCAAGAGCAAAATTATTTACGTCTGATAAAATAAAAAGTGACGCGGGAACCATCGACGATTATTGATAATATTTGGATAATTGAAAAGCAATATAACTCAATTGTTTATAATTATGTCTACAATTAACTAACATCGTTCTAAAACACATGCAACATATTAGTTTTCAACTTGACTTTAAAAACAGCACACGTTGATTTCCCTTTCACTTCAACGTTCATATTCAAGTCTTTATAGTCAGTGCAATCGAGCTTGGTTTGTTTTCCAAAATTATTCAAAATTCCTATCACACATCTCCAAATGATTTCCTCTACCTGAAATAACGAAGCTCTGGTTTCGGGAATTCAAATTGCAACTGTCCATGTTGCATCAAAATTAATCCAGTGAATTTATTTTCAGAAGTTCATCATGATTTACAACAAAAATCATGGCTGCATTATCCGTTTCTTACAATTACTCACGATTCTTTCTACCACTTTCGAACTCATAAGTTTGTCGTCCGCTCAAGGTGTATAGGAAATTTTTTCCTCTTTACCTGTATTAAAATAGATTGGATAAATTCTTCGATCCTCTCAATAATGCTAAACCTAATTTTATCATTCTATTAGATGCTGGTGTCTGTGCATCAAGCACATGCAATGACACTGGTAGGTTTCAATCATGAGAATTATTCCAACATTTTCAATCGCTAGCAATTATTCTAACACCTGATTTACTTTTGCAGTTGCAATGATTCTTAGCAATATGAACTCTAAGGCTCATCCCTGTCAGAATTTCTATGAATATATGTGTGGGGAGTATGGCAAAGGACGGGACATACCCGAACACGGCGAGGGAATTTCGATAATGTCCGATCTGGGTGACAATATTCCGAAATACATTCAATCCTATCTAGAAAATAACCGCGATGATGAACAAAATAAACCATATTGGCAGGCATTCAAAATCTATGATCAGTGTACAGACCAAGGTATATAACATGAGCATATGTTGGTCATTCTAAAAACAGATACTCACTTTGGTAATCCATTCTTTTATTTTCATCAAGACACTTTGAGGGAACAAGATGTCAAAGCTGTGAAGGAGAACATCGATCCACTCGGTGGATGGCCACTAGTTGAAGGTAGCAGCTGGCAGAAGGCAGAGTGGGAGACTGTGAGTGAAAAACTAGCTGAGCAAGGGTTCGATGCAGGTATATTCTTCGATGTTGACATGACACGACAAGGAAAAGGAAAACAAGCAAAAGTCGGCGTTGAAGTATGTTGAATTCAAAGATGTAGAGTATGAATTTTCGTTCACTTGATCCTTGCATAGCTCTCAGAGTAATGTCGACCGATTTATAGCTCCGTCCTAAAATTGATAACAAAATCTCATCGGAGACTTGGGACAAATTGATGAATGTGGCCAAAAGACTGGGTGCTGAAGATGTGCCAGCATTCAGTACAATGGATCCATTCAACAATATCGATTCTGTAAGCACCTTCTCATTACTTCATTTTCAATACTATAATATGTATCATCAACTTTATACTATCCTGTTCAGCACCATGTGAGCGAGAAAAACTTTGATCGCATGACAGTAAAACAATTGTCCTCAAAATATCCAAATGTCGATTGGATGACCTTCCTCACCGGAGTGTTTTCATCTACACCTGATGTAACTATCAGTGAATCTACTATGGTAGCCATAATAGATCGTTATACTGGTGAAGTTGCACAATTAAAGAGGAAAACATCCAAAGAGCATATTATGAACTATGTGATCGCAAAAGCAGTCGAAAGTGCACTTCCCTATCTATCTCCAGAAGTAACAACGGATCCCAATTCAGGTTTAAGTGAGAATCAAAGTGATGAGGAGAGACAAAAGTACTGTGCGGATTTAACTACTAAAGAGTTGCCAAGTATTGTCGAAGCTATGTTTGCTGTGACTCGTGTTGATGACAACCTATATAAAACAATAATGGACCTTGGAGATACTCTTCGCAATGAAATGATTTCGATGATAAAATCGGTAGGGATTCTAAGCAATGACACTGACACTTGTGTGGAATTTGATGACTGATCATAAAATTTTAGGCTGGATATTTGGATGAAGGCACAATCAAGAAGGACGAAAAAAAATTGAAGGATCTCCGTTTTTCAATCGGATATGAAGATGCATTGAAGGATGGATTTTATACAAAAGATTATGAAGACTTGAAACTTGATAATGATGATTTACTCTGCAATGTTCTGAGTATCCATAAAGTGCAAACAAATTTGAAATACAAAGCATCGAGTGAACCAGCCCCTGCTAAGAAAGATGACAAAATAAAAGTTCCAATGACTGCGATGAACTGCCAATACCATCCATCTACAAATACAGTTAGTAGGTATCTAAAGGGTTAGTTCGATAATCTGAATGATAGTTGACCCACATAATTTCTTTGCAGATATCATGCCAGGCATACTTCAAGATATTTTGATTGGCAAGGACCTGCCCGACTGGGGACTTTTCTCCGGAATCGGTTTTATAATGGGTCATGAGGTAGGTCATGGTTACGACATGTTGGGGAAAGTTTTTGGTCATCCTAAAAACAAAAACCCCAAAAGAAACGCAGCCGAGAAGAAATATAAGGAGGGAACAGAATGCATCGCTAAGCATTATCATGACTATCTCCTTGAACACAATGACGTAAAGGTATGACGAACTATTCCACTCTTGCGGAAGTTAATTTGTATTATGGAACTAAGGAACAACATATTTGATTGCTTTTTTGCCTCTATAGGTTGATGGGCATCAAACTGAAAAAGAAAATATTGCTGATGCTCTCGGTGTGAAAGTTGCGCACATGGCATGGCAAAAGTTAATGAAAAAAGAAGGACCAGAGCCGACCCTTGCTGGTTTGGACTTCGATCTCCAACAAACATACTGGGTGTCTTTCGCCAAAACTAAATGTGGAAGATACAGACCTGATAAATTCAATGCAATGGTGAAAACGGCCATACACGGTATTCATGAATACCGAACCAATGGACCAACAGCTGATTATTACGCATTTGGAGAAGCCTTCAGCTGCCCGCTCGGCTCTCCTATGAACCCACATAAAAAGTGTGTCATATTCTAATTTTCACATATCCGGACTTGAATTATTGTAAAACTGATGTTTGGTGGAAGAATTCCTGGTTTAATGAATACAATTGGTTTGTTTATTCAATGATCAGTTAATAAAATGAATGACCATAACGTCGTTCTGGAAATTGCATGGATTGCCTTTCAATCTGATTCTTGTTGGAGTTGACTAAAGTTTGGATTTAAAGGCTGGACATTTTATACAACCAACAAATTCTTTTCCTACATATTCGATATTTAGTTCGTCTGCATCGTTTTCGATACACTAGGGAATTTCCGTTGTTTTCAAACTCGTAACATTTTCAAGTGCAACGGGGTTGCGATATCCCAAACGAAGCCATTTGTGTCAATTCATATATCAACGAACATTGATTTCCAATGACAATGGTCGCTAGGTGAACATACTGAATTCTAGCTCCACCATAAAATTACTGTTGCTTTCATAAACTAGACAGCTTCAAGAATGTATTCATGGAATCTGGTGTGATTTGGCACTGAGACCATGAATGAAAACATTAACCCTTCTAAACCAGCATGGCGCAATATTTTCCCATGCTTCAATTACGATTGGCAATGCACCAAATTCCATCGGCGCTTAGTTTGAATTTTCACCCGAAACATGCCAGCGATGTATAAGTATTCAGTCAATGTCAAATCATGTCACTAGTTGTTTATCATTCAACAATTTCATTTCATATCCAACACTACACGTTACATAATTCTTCGTCGTATTCTTAAATTTTTTGTTGCATCAATTGTTAATTTTTCCTTCAAAATGTATCCTACACTAAATTTACACCAGAATATTGAAAATCAAACAGCAGACGTCTCCGTGTTCAGTGAAGACGAGGCTGATTGCGCTTGTCTCTGGAATGCAGAAGCTTGGCGTGGCGATAAACCAAAAATAAATTAGCTTGCTCAGAATAAATAGTTTTACTTGAGACGACTGTTTTCTTCATCTTCAAGATGAATAGAATAGAACATTTCCAAAGTCATAATCAACTATAGACATCATAAATGTATACATGCTGATGCAAATATTTGTACGCAGATAGACGTAATAAATTCTTGAGTGATGCATGACCTTTATATATTATGATGGACTTGCGCATTCTATATTGCATGGTATACTCATAAGTTATTTCGAGGTAATATTCAATGAATACCTAGCGGGTGGCAACTGACTTTGATCATTACAAACATTAAAAGTGACAGGATGCACCGTAATATTTATGAAACATTTGGTAATTTTGTAGTTATTTTCAATTACTATAAGTTGGTCATCATATTTATGTATGAATTTTGATTTCTTATCTCACAATCGTGACTTGAATAATCATTTCTTCATTTTTCTTTTCTTTATATTGTCAATACATCATCATAAACTCCGATGTTGTTTTCATGTTAATGTCAATGACACTAAACGTTGCGTCAGGTATTTTCTCTGATCCTTCCAACCAAAAATTTTGGCATTCACAAATGTATATTAGTCATCGACAAAAGCCAAAATCTTTGTGACGATTTTTGATGCTGAATGTGACTAATGGACGTGCGAATTGTTCTTAATATAATTGGATGTGTGCCCGAGCTATCCAATGTCACGGGAATTGCATGAAATTTCTGTATGTATAGATCAGTATGAGAAACATGAAATTTAATATATTATTTTCAATTGAGAGTATTCATTGCATTGGATTAATTCATTGGTATGTGATCATTGTTGGTAACTGTGCCAAGATGATTTCATTCGTGTACACGTGCGGTTCATTTTCGTTCTTTTTCTTCCACTGTTTATTTTCATATGAGATATCAAAGTTGGAATTTATTGCAAATAGAGCTTATTGACAGGTTGTGCTTTCCATGTATATGTTTTTATAGGTTTATATAGAAGTTCTGGAATTGAATATTTCGTGAGCTAAAACATAGCAGACACGTTGATAATCTTGTTTTCTGAAAACAACTGTATGAAAGAGATCAAAAAATCAAACCGTGACCTTGGAGAGTCCTTAATTCATTTTATTAATGAACTTCTTGATTCAGATAATCATTCAGTATGAGATAAATAAAGTTTTACGTTATTTTCATATCGACCAAGAGACTGAAATCTTTTCTCATCAGCAAGATGGAATGTTCAAATTCAACTTGTATGTACTGAAGTGTCTGGTTCATCATTACATGAGGGATTCTCATTTTCTCTTCCCTACAGGATGAGTGCCAAGATGAAAAATGAGAACACAATTTCCGTTTGGTCTCATCGACATCGATGTCCATACTAATTGTGATGAAAATTGATGATGTTATTTTTAACACTAACGAATTCTTCATCAAACTGATAGTTAATGATGTTTCTATATTGAATATCATTACGATAGGCACTATGTTTATAAATATATTGAGAAGGCTATAAGACCAGTTCTTTCCCATCAACACGTTCTCAAAATATCGGGAATGAATTTAAAAAAATCACCAATGACATTCCAATCGATGGAGAAGTTCAAAAAATGTGGAAGAAGATTCGAGATGAATTTTCTGCTCATTTTATACATCAGTTTTCAATTCATTTCCAATGACTGCTACGATTCACCATCAGCAATTCGTATTATTCTTCGTTCACTTGAATATTCCAATTTCCAAAATATCGAAAATGATTGAAATATTTGTTCGAGAATGTGAATACAAGCTATGAATTTCATATTCATTTTATTTTTTTATCCTCACTTCTTTCTGTTGAAATTCTCTCAGTCAATGTGACCTTCTATCTTGAATGCAAAAGTGAAAAATATAACACAGGTCAACGTTTGTTCACGAGGTTGTACCAATGAAAATAAAATAAAAGAAAGAAGAAACAGGAAGAAACAACATTTCAGTCATCAGGTTTGAAGTAAATTTACATTCCGTTTGTTCTTTATTCAGTGCTTCTACCCCTGTAGCTATTTTATTCGATATAGTACATCAGGTGGATGAAAGTGTCATGTGGAATTTGTTCGCGTGTATTGAATGACTCACTTCATACCATGCATGTTATATTGAGAAATCATCTCGCGAGTTTTCAAACACGCGTTCTGTTTCGCCTAATTACTCGCAAATTCTATGTATTCAGTGCCAAAAGTATATTTTGTGTTATAAGATATAGTCGAGGAGTGATGTTAAAATGACGCGCGATTTCTTCATCTGCGACAAATTATTGCTGCTATTATTTAAACATAAACATGGATACCGTAAAATTATGTTCATAAGCTCATAAATAATTCTAATAATTTGTATCATTAAATTCAAAAATTGATAGTGTGCATTTCGCTTTGTTGAGCAGGTGTCTAGAAAGATAGGATCAATAATATAAAATAATGCGATTGAACTGAATGGGTGCACTGGAGACGACACCTTCAGCCCTTGGTGTGATATTTATAGTATCAATGTGCATTATCGATTATCAGAGTTGCTTTTCGCTCGGTTTCCATTTCCATATGTTCGGTTCAATATGTACGGGTAGTAAGATCGTAAACATACAGATATAAATATATAAATAACCAAATGATGATGTTGCAAAATTGATCAACTATTCATGTCCAATAATGTCCATCACAGCAGAAATTAAATAGAGCTGTGGTTATAGATGACTTGGCACCAACAACAAATGATACTCCTGAATATAATTTGGAGATTGTCTTATAAAATCTGGCTGGGAATTCCCATTCTTGCAATGAATCTATCGAAATTATCTCCCACGGATTTGATTTAAATTTGTAGAGAACACCAGATGGGAAAAAGGAGAAAACGATGTAATTCATTGCCAAGATTATGTTGAATAATGAAAGCGTTTGGATTATCGTTTAGAAAGAATCATCGACATATTATTCGTATGCTGGAAATAATGGGCGATAAAGTTCGGGATATGAATGCAAAATAAAGATATTTAACATATGTGCAGTGGTTTCCATCCAAATTTCTGTCATGTGCTGTGAAATTCACTCAACTATAGAAAATTCGTTCTTGAATTTCTTTATTTCATCAGCACCCTCAGCAAATTTTGTGCAACCATTTATTTTTCACTTGTCATTAGGAGATTGTCAACTCTCAACCTTCATTTGAATATTCACCTCCATTAATTAATTCCCCAGGAAGTATCACAACATTCTGGTATAATTCTGAGTTCCTGATGAACATGGATCCATTTATGCTCAATTTATTTCAAATGACTTTCGATGTTCATAATTGCACGAAAAAATAACTGGTCAGTGCCATCAATTGCTGATAAAATGATGAATCTCTTATCTCAATTCCATTCTCTGAATTCATTTCACTAAAAAAAAATGAATTTGTCACCTCATCGGCAAACGTCTGTTAGATTGTATTTTCGACTTGTTATGCTTACAAAAATTGTAGAGAATAATCATTTCCTGTACTTTGAGCAATTAAATTGAAAATGCACACGCAAACTCTGTGAATCATTTGCAAAAATGTACCAAAGCTCCTACGCATGAATGTGCAAAGTATAAACTGGATATGAAAAGTCTGTTAAATTTGGTGTGATGCCCAATGATGCTACGATGCGAGTTGCCTCTTCATGTGAGTATACCTCAGTGGAATGTCGATTCTGTAGTATACACAACAGCGGGCTACTAACCAATGACGTCTCCGTTCATTCAAACGCACACACGACGTAAATACAATCTAAATTCGTACTTCCGGCAAAATATAAAGCTTTGAAGATTCATCGTTTACATATTGTGTCGAGCCATTTTAGGTCATTACTTAAGCGTCCCAAAATGAATATTCAAAATAAAATTCGCAACTTCGTTATGATGATTGTTCCCATCACATTTTTTCTTTTGAAAGATATTCGTATTATTTCACATTCTCGTCCATCGACCCTCCATCATTCTCAAGTATCTTCCTATTTTGGTCCTCCTGTTATATCTTCGAATGGATTTTTTTTTTCCAGAAGTTGATGCATTAATGCTGCATATTCTCATATGTTTCCCTAGCTATATCTATGGATAACTACCACATGTGCAATGTTAAATGTCACTCTGAAATATTGAAATAGGGGTGAACATGCAAAAGAAATGAGATGGAATAAAATGATGATTTTGAAAATGAAAAAACATGAAATCACACGGCTACCACATGATCTTCCATTTTGTTCATCTTTTTTGAATTTTTTTTTCAGTATTATGATCTTGAACACTTGCCAAAGATATTTAGAGTCGATTTATATGGGAATTCCAGTTCACAGTCAAGTGTATAATCTGAGAATGCATCAGAGCGGGGTGAAATGGATTTACGATAGGAATCCATGATCGAATACAGCGAAATCCAATCTAGAATGATAGAAGATAGAGATCCTCTCGTTTGCATTTTTCCTGAAGACATAAATTAGATAAAGTCCCATTCCCATTATGGAATCAGATTCGTCGCTTTTATTATTTTCTTCCAGCTCCAAATAGAGACAACCTGATTGGTTTGAAATTGGTCATGAGCCATGGGGAGAAAGTGCGAGTATTCAATGCCAATTCAATCAGAGAAATAACTTTTATTGTGATGGTTCTTTTTTTGTGGATTCAAGTGCTTCGGTAACCTAAACATTTTCCAGATCCGATGCGGACGAATTGGATGGAAATCATCTCTGAAGTTCAAGTCTATAAACTGTTGGACAGTGCATAATTGAGTTTATCTGGGAATGAACTAAATGACGGCAGCAAACTTATCTTATCCTTTCATACATCTCTCAGGATTATTCTTTGTTTTTTTTATCTCGAGTAATTGCTTCGCTATCCTCCCCGTTATTGAATAGTTTTCTTTCAACACAAAAAGTTTTCATACCCTTCAACAACAGTGTGCAACTCCTGTTATACGAAATGTTCTGTGGAATGCTCTCGACAAAAAATTACAACAGATTTTAATTGTCATCAGTCTTTCGAAAACTTGGATAATTAATAAGATTCTCAGCCAAGTTCATTCTAATTTAGAATTGATGTGTGGTTTCAATTGTGACATTCATTCATGATCTTCCAAGCAATAAATATTGATGTAGACCCATTCTGCGCACCTGTTCATATATCTCTCGACACAGAGTGATTACAATTCACGTATAGAAATAACAAAAGACATAAAAATTTCCGTCACCATTTCCAAATTCAGTAAAACGAATAGAAACATATAAAAAGGAATATCCTGAAATATTTATTCACTGTACGCCAACCAATGTTGACGTCGAGTCAGAATGCCAGAAACTTTTAGACCTGAATTTGTTCTAAGTTCTCACAACAAAACAAACATCTGAACATTCACCCACATCTTCCGATTTTTCACCAGTTCCAATCGTGAGAGTTTGGTATACGACACGTTGGGTCATCTCAAAATATTGTTCAATGGTTTTTCCATCCTTTCTAAACTCAATCCTCATCTAAATCATATTGAATGAAGTTGGAATTTTATTTTCCATTGATCTTCAAATGATTTTTCAGAGAAATCATGTAACAAGATTTGGCAAACAATCCCCTCGATCCAAAATATTCATGAACCATGGTCGAAGAAGATGGAATGCTTCGTGATTATGATGAATCAAAATTCCAGAATGGTTCCATGTAGACAAGTGAAACATAAATGACAACTTCCTTTTACTCCACTCAAAAATTTACCTCATCTCACCGGAAGTTGTTTTCATCGATGAAACAATGTCAATATTAACTGAATTCAGATATTTGAAGAATAATTGGTACTCGATTAGATATAACAAAAGGTCAAATCTGTAATTTAACCAGGCGCCGCAGTTGGTTGTCGCAAAATGACAAACAGCTTCCGGAACAATATTGAATATATGTATACTCGAATACATATCTATACCACAGCTGTACAAAAATGAGTTTGGCAGCCAATCAACGCTTCATGATTCTGTTCGGAATAGCGCAGAAAAGTCGCCGAGTGAGGTATGAAAATATTTTAGCGGGCGTCAGTGGCATAAAGTACTAATATATATTCATATATTTATACACATCAAACATTTCACATTTTCGCGGGCACCGCACTTTTGCCGCCGCATTTCAGCTCGTTATAAAAAGACGGCGGACGTCGCGACTCAACTATTCACGGGGAGTAAGCCGCAGAAGTGCGTCCATTCATTGTGAATCATAAAACACACAGAGCAAATATTGCTCCGTGAAATTATTTATTATTATCAGTATTTATTTTTCCTTCCATTCATTCTGAGACTTTTGTTCATTTACATAGTTTTTTTTAATTGCAATTGAATAAATTATTCTAGTGTGAACAATTCAACAATGTCTTCCGCAATGCTTGTGAGTATTACAATGTTCATTAATTACATGATAAATATTTCCTTGGCTGTGTGTTTGTGAAATAGAATTTAATCAGACTGATAAATTGGACAATGAAGAAATGAATGCATTTATAATTGGATATTTGTTATACAACAATAATGATGATGAATGAATTTACTCGTGTGCAATTGTGGTGTATATGAGAAGATCTCGCGTGCGAAATCACGTGTTAGATGAATGTAGAGAATGAAATAGCACGACAGTGCAAAAACTTGTCAAGATGCCCACGAATGTGATTTTTTTTTGTTATATTTTTTACATATGATGAGACCAATCCACGGTCTAGTTGTTTGGAGTATGTCCAACATTCCTGTGTTGTTTCAACTGTCCAATAGCATTGCACATCTATTCTTCACTCATGATCATGTAAATCAATGCGCGACGTAGATCATTCTTGTTATAGTCGAGTGCACTTCAGTTTTTCATTGATGGTTTATATCCGATTGAAATTTATTGGGTTATATCAGTCATCAATATTTCATTCGTCGGTTATTACTGTCAGGGGGAGCACGAACTGTGGTGATTACTTAACAGATAATTCGATTTGTGTCCGTGATTTTTTATCCTCCTTTTTCTTACGTGAAATCAAAATTCATTCTTTAATAGATACTTGAGGCTTTGATTGGAGTTTTGATCGATTTCAACACATGAAAGGAAATTATTTGAACAATTTCATTTATGAAAATCGTTGGATAGAAATTCTGTTGCGTTTCAGTTTGAATTTTTTATCATGGACGATCAAAAAAAGATGAGAACGTGAAAGATTTGAAGTTATCGTTACAATGGAATCATTGGAGTTTTGATTTTTTTCGATTGATATCAATTTGAATATTTGTGGGTTTCGAAATACTCTTTCCCCCGTTTTTTTTCGTTCAAAGGAATGATCGTTGATACCATTGACATTATCAGAATGTGTGGAGTGAAGGAAATCTATAAATTATGGAAATTCGGTTCATGAAGGGGATGAGGATTGACGTATCCATAAAACAGTGCATGATTATTTTCTATTGATTGTGGTAATCGCAGAAATTGAATTCAATATCAATATGACAACATATGAGAAGATTTCGATATAATTTTTGCATTGTTGCAACTTGCATTATCGATGCCACAATAAAAATAAATTTTGATAAACAAAAAAAATCCTTTCAAATTATTCTGTATGACATTCAAAGGTGTAAACGTATGGTTGGTTGCAAGTCAAGGGCAACGGCAGGGGTCACTGTCAGGTATTATGAAGCCTTGGAGATGCCGCGGACATGAAGCAGCAAGCTGAAAATACTCGTAATTCGCGCGCGAAATTTGTCGAACAGACAGTTTTTTTTTCCCCTAAGCTTTGGCGATATTTCGGGATTGAATGTGACTCACTCTGAAAATTCTTCCGGGTTCAAATTTACGTTTGGATGGGTAAATTTGTTTGTGTTATATTGTGAAATTAGTGAGACTGTTGCGGGGTGGACATTTTTATGTGTCGTAACATTGGTTGTTCTGCTTCTTGTGATGCAACACTGATAGAAATTTTGTCGTGCTTCTGTTCTAGATAACGTTGAGTGATAAGGTGGCGATGTTCAATCGAAACGCTAGCGATCATATATCAAGTCAAGGCAGAAATCCTTTCACAAGTGGCATGAATCTCGATAAACCAAAATTTTCGAAAGAAGAATACGGAAGGTGAATAAAAATTGAACTAATCCTGCATATTATTCCAAACGTTTTTTGTTCTTTTTTTTTTCAAGAGAAAACACACAAAATCAATTCAATACAGAAAAATATTGAGGAAATGCTCTGACCATAGTTCAGTTTTGTTCTGAGACGAATGAAACCAACAATATTTGTAGTGCTATTAATTTATAATTGTCAGTTGAATCCATTCATGAGCTAAACAAAGGGGAAATATTGGATTAGACGTTGGGGTTGTTCTATATTCCTTGAACTGATCCTCAAAAGTTTATTAAATGATTCCAGATTATCAATCACAATTTTCGTTGCGAGTATTAGTTTAGTTGAATACTGGAAAATGTTGTTACATAATGACGGAAAAATTGTGTCAGGAACTGCGTTTAATATTGTTGAATATATTTGAATTCACAGACCAGCAGCAGGTTCGCAGTCAGATATACGCGGACGCAAAGCAACAGCTCATATACTCAAAGAAATTCTAGAACTGTGTGAAATAATTTATCAAAATGGACAACCGTGTAAAGATCATCCGGAAATTACTGGAATATCCTTCGGCGATCTTTTCAATATATACGTTGCCATAAGTGACAAATGTGTAGGGCTTCTACTCAGAGCTAGGAAACAAGGTCTGGTTGAATTTGAAGGAGAATGTCTATTCCAGGTGAGTCTGTCACAAATGAACCGTGAAAATATTGAAAATTATATTTTGAAACGATTCCTAATCCAAAAACAACACTAACAATGTTACAGAGACGAGATGATAATGTACCAGTATTTCTTGTCAAACCTATTGACGAAATCAGAACTTCATTGAAAGAAAGAATAGCAGACGCAAGACGTGAAACGATTCACCAATAATTTGTCTTGCGAATGAAACATTAATATTAAATTTTTTTTTGTAATTTTCTTTTTCTTTCTGAGTAAGTGTAAAACTGATGATTGCATGATTATGGAATGACTGAGCATTTTTGTACACATGATAAATCTGTAAATAATTTGAAACAATATTGTTTGAATGTATAATTTACAATAATGTCATTGTGATATAGAATTGTCGATAATTAAATGAATTTTTACATTATCTCTGTGTTCAACTGTCGATTCCATAGCATTGATCACTTCGAAAAATTAATCTTTTATTTTTCTAAGAGAATAATGCGTCGCAATAATTCATCAATCATATTGTGTAAATGATTCATCAGCGAAGACGAAGGGAAGTTGAGAAGAAAAATTGTCACACAGAAATTTTATGAAAAGGTTGGGCATGAATTTTGCTGAAGTTCAATTCAGAATGGATAAACAAAAATTAAGTTCATCATATAATTTATATTGTTATATATACAGTCACTTTACAATGCGCATTTTATTACATATAGTTTTTAACTTCAGTTGAATTCAAACATAAATGGTCATGGTATAACAGTATCAATGTAAAAAACTAATCAGTAAGCGGCCAAATTATGATTACCATCACATTCTTTCACTTTGCGTTGATACATTAAACTTCAAAAAGGTTTCAATCATTATTGCAGTGGACAGAACAATTTTTTATCTCAATTATTAGGTGTTCGTTTCTTTCCACAATTAATCTTCATAATCATTTCGGGCCAAGAGAGTTAGACACACTTTTAGGTATAGGTAAATTCTATCTATGTTGGCAGTAATTATTCAATAGACCCAAGCTCCATTGCAATCAATCATTCAGTTTTATTTTACATGTGCAGGAAATACTTGATCATAAATTCAGGAAGAGGACGAAAATGACTAAGTCAATTTGTGATTGTTCCATGTCAATGAATGCAGTAAAGCTCGAGTGGAATTTTCATTAGTGGAACACAATTTTAAACTCTTCGAGCAAATATGCTACGAGTATTCGTAGAAATGAATTAAACAATTGAAGACTTGTACTTCATTTACGTCATCCTAGTGATATTTTTTTTGGTGACATCTTCAATTTGTGTCTTCGTTCGATTGACAATCAAACTTTCATTGTGTACGTCCCTACCAATTTTTATTCCAATCACGTGAATACTTTCGGGATCCCACAATTTTTCCCGAATATTTCGAGTTGATGGAACAAGTAAATGAAAATATAGGGAAAATTTCATTGACAAAATTGTCAAGAATCGAATGTAAAATTGTTTTTTCCAAATGAAGTTCTTGTTCCAATTTCATCAAAGTTGGCATTAGAAATTCCATTTATGCAGAGTTGTTAATTCTCAATTATGCGATATGTTGAATAGTATATTTTTCGATATGTTTGAGTGGATACGTAAAAATCATTGGGAATAAAAAAGGTCCCACGTGAAATTTGTTGTCCCAAAATTAGATATGTACGATTGCTTTTTTGTTACGTTTCGAATTGGCCGTTTTCATTCAGTCGCAAAATTAATCACATTAAAGTCATCATCGGATTAATAATTCAACAGATATTTGTTCATGGCGATTCGTTCAATTTTCTATTGTTCAATATGAAACAATTGATTTTTCCAATCATGAACGTTCGTTATCTTTTTTTTTCGTGAATTTCCGGATTCGAAAATTTCCTCAGATAATTAATTCGTTTATTTATAAGACTCGAGAACGGAGCCAAACACAATCTATGGGCGTTTTTCTTCTCCTACTTCACGTTATTATCAACTAATTATGCGATTTGTGTTTAATCATTTGCAGCTTCCTCTCGATCACAAAAAAGAAGACAAAGTAAACAACAATCGAAAAATTTTTGGGCAATTATCAACGTCTTACTCTCAAGAAATGTGTTGTTGTGTTTGTAATAAATAGATGAATTCTCACATGTTATCAATGAGACAATTATTATTAAGTTTATCGTGCATATGAGGAAGAACTGACAGAGGCAATTGTTTTATTAATATTAATTCATTCTTCTCCTTTCCGTTTTTTTTTTTTTTTTTTTTTTTTTTCGAGTATAAAGTAAGCCATGTGGACGAGATTGAAAGGCCCATTTGTGATGAGTTAGGTCGTAACGATATTTTTAGGTCGAATATTTCATGCGCTACATTTAAATTTTGCAATTAACAAATACATATCAATTATTGATATTCACATACTCTGCAGATAGAGATTATTATCATCATTATTCTTTTTTATAAGTACACGAACTCACACGTTTCATACATGCATTCTATTTTCATTCTCAATAACATTTCGAGTTCTTATTTATGTACCGCTAATTGTCCGTAATATATAGCAACTGTTACATTATTTGTATCAACTATTTTCACTTATCGTCATGCGTACATAGAATATTTGTTCATGATTTTCATCGTTCACGTCTTTTATCACGTGGAATGTATTAATACATATATAGTTGATATCTTCAGGATGTGCTATATCTTTATCCTTTGCGCATTTATCAAAAGCTTCGGCTAAAATAATTTTGATCTACTGGCATAAATCAACAGTCCATTAAAATACATATCTATCTAAAAATCCATAATGTTAAATCTCTCTACGATTCTTCACACAAACATAACACCAAATTTTCATTTCATTTTTTCATTATTTTTTTTTTCTCCTCCAATCGATATTCTTTGTTGTCCACATTAATCAGTCTTGGTATAATAATGTTTAGGTGCTCTATGCTGATATTTTATTTTATTCGTCTGATATATTTCCTGGTGTAATTCATTACTAGAGATTTTTATTTGTATTTTCAATTTGCTTCTGAAGAATAAAATGAGAAGCCAGAAAATTGTGGAAATTCAGTACGTATTTATCAGTGAAATGTTGGAGTAGTTCTCCGAATTTTTTGTTAGTGTTGAATTTTCGATGATATTTAAAGCGACAATTGGATTGAATTTTTGTATGCATTTCGTAATTGATCTTCCATTTTCATCGGGATTTTTCATTGCTGATGAATGATGTTCTGTAATCACATGAAACAAATCGAAAATACGAATCTTTCAAAGGATTATGAAGAATATTCTGGTCATAATGCTGATGCAAAATAGCAGCGAGTATTCTTCAATAGTCTTCTACGGAACTTCCTCGAAAATTCAATCACTCAAACATCCCTGATCATCCCACAAAAATTGATGATTATCAGATAGCTCATACAAATAACTATAGGTGTTACTCAGTGCATGAAACAATTCTCCAACGGATTGGAAGAAGAAGACGAAACTTTTACACACAATCACAAAATCTCACTGGCAACAAAAAATTATTCACCATAACTTCTTTTCAATCAATGGCTCGCACTTTTCTTCCATTGGAACATAATTTTTTTCTCAATTCAATGCCAAGTCATCATATATATTTTGAGATAATGCACAGTACGCTGATTCATTGATTCCCAACAAACAGCATCACTAATTTTGTTAATTATATATGTATATTCGTAAACTTTTACATTTATATGTCGCGTTACGCGAAAGTTTAGCTTAAAAATATATTATTGTCCTTCGATGAAAATGCAGCACTTATATTCAATATTTCCGTTTTTCTTGCCACTCTTATTCTCATCATCTTCTGATACATACACACATGAACATATACACACACTTATTATACATAGATTGCAATATTATATTGCAATTCATATTTATCTTTAATCCACATGAATAGTATTTTTTTTTATTTGTCGTAGATCTATTTATTCTATACATGAATATTTCTTCTCGAGCTTTATTGGTAATCTTGTGATTAGTTTCAATTAGAAACCATTGATTGTACTCTCAGACAATATATTGTATGATGGTCTTGGTTAACTGAATGAAGAAACGTTATGAATGGTAGTATTTATGACTTTTGATACAAATATGATGCCATCCTCAATTATATTTGTATGGTTTGAAATTTGTTGCTATCATACATCGTTGTCATGACAAAATTCAATTTTTCGTCTTGCTAATGGTAATCTCCGTTTGTCAACTATGAAATCTGTTACGCAACCTTTAATTCCTTTATGTCCAGGTTTTCCACCAATGAACAGTTTACCATTGGTTGTAAGTAGAGTCGTATCAGTTGTCACTTTGATTGGGAGATAATCGTCAATTTGTATTATCGTTGCTTTTCGCCGTCGCGCAGCTCGGATATGATGGAACACACCATCGTCGACTTTTTCCTGAAATTGAATCGAATAATCAAACGAGTTTCGTAATGGAATAACTGACGAGAGACTCATCAATGATTCGAGTTGACAAAATGAGATCTGTACAAATCCAATCTTCACTTTGAGGACGTTTATTGGCTTATCGATTCATGGGAATTTCCGTAGTGAATATGGAAATTCCTTTATAGTACGAAGACAATTTGTTTTTACTTCATTAACTTATTTGGCTTGATACTCGACTATTCAAAAGGAGATTACGATTGATACGTACCCTGCTTCTCAATGAGACTTGATCATTTCTGCCCTTATAAGTTAAGACAACGTATCCATCATTCAGAGATAAAATAAGATGCTCAATTTTCCCACGTCCAATCCATGCGATCATTCCATCTGGATCTGTGGTGCGCAATCTCAACTCGAATTTATTCGATTGCTGTCCTTTGCGCCTGTTTGGATTGAATTTTATTAGTGACATTCCGAAACAGAAATATCTACTGACTGAATCAGATTAATAGAATGAACATTAAAACTTTTGTATCAAGAGTTTGATTTAATGAGAAAAACCCACAAAATTAAATTTGATGACTCACTCAGTATAGTCATAATTTTCATATTCGATATCAATATCCTCTTCGAATTCGTAGTCAGGATAGGATTCATCATAGTATTCATATGTGCTTGTATTAGTACTGGCGAAAGTGTTATTGCTAGAGAAATTAGTGAGAGTAGAGTTGTTAATAGACCGGAAATTCCAGTGTTCAATTCGTGAAAAAATTGGAAGAAAAAATATTCTTGAATTCTATCAGTTTCGGTTGTTAAGAAAGTAGGGAGACACGAAGGAACAATTCGGATAATTTACCTTCTCCCGTAGCGATGCTTGAACTGCAAGAAGTTATCACCATTAAATTTCACAGGGCGATCCGATATTTCTCCTCCAGAAACGTCATATCCCATAACTGTTGCAAAAATTGAAATACTTGTTAGTATTATGAATGAGAATTATGCTTCAGTAGATCGAGTAACCGTTAATCTACATATTTATTTCTCATTGGAAATGACTACCATGGAATTACTACATCAACAGCTTCAACTTACAGAATTCACAATGGAGCCCATTGTAACTGCTAGCACACTTGCAGAGATAACTATTCAACAGTGGCAGACAAACACCTCCATTATGACAAGGATTTTCATTGCTCGGACATGGCAATCCATCATAAATGTCTGTATTATGTTGTGTGAAATTCACAGCGAGGTTCTGGTATGTTTGGTCATTGATCATCAATCGTTGAACTGCACCAACTAAACCTGTCTGTGTACCGGCCAGCCGATGAACTTCTCGCCAATGTCTAGATGACAAACGCAAGCAGATGCAGGAGTTAGTGACGCAGTGACTGTCTCAGTGACTTTATGTGACGAATTCGGTTTCGTACTTCTGACGAATAGTTCATGAAAAATTAATTATTGGATCAATTTTCAATAAATAGTAGATTGAATGAATTCTAAAAATCGGAACAGAAATAAGAAAGAAAACTTTTCTGCATTGGATAAGTTTCATACAAGATTTCTCATCTTTTATAATGGTATATATTTTTCATAGGAAATTTATTGAATTGATGACTTTCATTCTACTATCAATGTTGTCTACGTTCAGCGGTATAAATCCAATAAAATCGTTGGATGTTTTTAAAATTTACAGCGACGATTTTTTTCAATATTTAGTAACGTCAAATACTCACTTCACGCCACCAATGTACAACGGCATTTCCAAATTCAATTCAGCAAGTGGATTCCCCGAAAAGCCACGCGCGACTGTACCTTCATCCAATTGCAGTAAACCTTCTCTACCAAGTCGACTAATTCTAACACAATGCCATGTGTCAGGAGTAACTGTATCAGGTGATGTTATATTCGCAATGCCACTGCCCAAATTGAATCTAAACTCAAGTTTGCCATGTACCAAATTCAAACTGATGAAATCACCACGTCCATTATTGAGTTGACCATTGTAGAGGAGCAGTCCATCCGTTGCACGTGTCAAAAACCATAGTTCAATTGAAAATGCTTTACCAACACCTTCAAGACATGGTAATTCAAGAAAACCATCACCCGTGAATTGTGGAATTAAAAATTCTGTCAATTCAGCATCCAATATTTCACAATGATCACCAGTTCTACCAGGTGGGCATTTACATACATATCCACCTTGTGGTAAAATATCACACGTTGCCCCATGTTGACATGGTTCACCCAAACAGGGATCCAATGACTCCTCACAATTCGCTCCAGTATATTGCGGTGGGCAAATGCATTTATATAATGGTGGTGTGTATGTAGATAATGGATAATTATTATTGATGTCAAAATTCGATTCGTATTCAACGTCATAATCATATTCACATTGTGAATCAACGCAACGTTTTTGAGGTTGAATTTTTGATCTTTTTCTCATCCTTCCGTCATCATGATCACTCATACGACAATTTGGCCCTTTGCATTTGAAAATATTCATATCCCTCTTTGTGTGTCCATTTTTCCTCTTGTTTTTACCACGTTTTCGTTGCATTTGACATACTTTACCATTGCATAAATCTTCTTCAAATATTGGTTGACATGTTGCACCATTTTGACATGGTAAATTGGCACATGCATTTTCACGGCATTCTTTTATACGATGAGTCTCCAAAACATCTTTATCATGGCCAATATGTAAATCAATTGGGAATCGATTGATTTTCAATTTACGAATGCAGCCCAATAAACCACGTTTGGTGCCAATATTTTCATATATTCGAGTGTAATTTGTTGGCACGTTACCAACATATGTGTCTTCAGTGAGATCAAGTGATTTTAACATCCCTTGACTCTGCCCAGCAATTTCCTCACCATCGTTAAAAATAAGAACACCATCTTTGTGGTACCGTTTCGCTGCTATACGGTGATAGTTTTTCATAGTAACTTTTTCTGCTGATGTCAATATCACTGGTCCATTTCCAAGATTATATCGAAATTGAACGTATCTGCGAGATGATAAAACAATTTTTATTACAATGACCGTATACATAACAGCCCTTTTTACGATTTGATTGTTATAGAATTTTACTTTTACTTACCCCTCTACAATGGCAAGAGATACAAAATCGCCAGTGCCATCAATTTTCTGTTGGTCATAAAGTATTATGCCGTTGTCTGCATACGTCTTGAATTCAATTTCAATACTGAATTTATGATATGCTTTCAGTCTGCTCATACGAACGTAACTCTTGCCGTCGAATGATGGTATTTCATATTCACGTTTATTTATTTCTTCATCGCACAGTAAACCGGTATAATTTGGACGACATATACACACAAATGTCGAACTTGGTAGATCGATACAAGTTGATGATGAGTGACATGGATAAGAAAAGCAGGCACGTGTATCTTCAGCTGGTGTCACGGTGACGAAGTTTGCTGTTGGATAGTGAAACAGACATGTTGATAATAGTCGATCAGGAATTATTAAAATGGATCAGTTATGTTTGAAATAAGACCCCTTCATGCTTCGTCAAATTGACTGTTCATTGGTAAAAAACAATTCTGTTGTGGGAAATTAATTATTCGCGAAGGCTACTTCATATGGAGCTTCATAACTCCAATTATTAAGATCATTCTCTCATGGAATAGCCCCAGACATATTCGATCCATGAATTTATCAAACATTACTTAAAAAAGTTTGTTCGGCCCTATTTTCTGTTGTTCGAATTTCATTGCACTATTGTTCTCCATTGTAATTTTGCCGAGAAATAAATTCGTTTGCATCATGAATTCACATTGAGAGATAATTGGAGATTGTTTCCAAACAAGGATTGAAGTATCGTAACAGCAGTCAAATATGACTCTAGAACTCAAAAGCTTTTAGCAATGAAATATAAATTTGATAAGAGCTTCCATTTATATCTAACCCGGATGAAAGTTAAGGAGCTTATATATTCCTCATCACGATGTGTATTTAATCAATCTGTTCAATTATATTCACTACTCCATTCACTTGACTTTGTTATTGATTCAATCGAATCCATAGTAAATACATTTCTCAATTAGTTGTATCTATTCATGAACCATCGTAATTGTTTGTTCAATACAATTAGAAATTTCATAAAAAGGAAATCTCATTTGAGCACCATGTAATGAAAGATGATCATTCAACTGGTTTTTATTTTTCATGATATGATGAATACCAAGTTAATTTACCAAAACATTCTTGTCGATCGCTTGTCTCAGCAAATCCTTCAGAACATACACATCCACCATTAACACATTCGCTATTGGGAATTGTGCAATCTTTATGATCAGTACAAAGATCGCCAAGCAATGCAGTTACCACACGAATGGTTGCTGGTGTGGGTCTAGACGCTGCGGCTATCCCTGAAAAATTGTATTATTTTATCATGAACAATACGATATTGATTGAAATTACCCAAGTTTTAAACGCGAAAATTACTTTTTTGTTCATGTTACCAATCATTTTTCTTACCGTGTTTTAAGTTGTCACGATCTAACGTAATAGTTTCTTGTTGAGCACGATGAGTATAATAATAACGTGGATCTGGCTCAGGACCAAGAAGATGCCTCGTTGACTTTGATAATGGTGAAATAGCTGCAGCAGGTTGTGTGTATTGAACAGCCGTAAATCTTTTAACGGGATAGTCTGTGTTTACGGTCGGATAGTCTGGAAAATTTTATATCAATTTAATTGTTTGAGCCCTATTTGATAATTCATGAGTCATTTTGAGTTCGGTACTTAATGGAACATTTCAAATTTACATCCAATACAAAGAGCAGTAATTAAGATAGAATGTTTCACAAGGATGTGGAGTGCTTTTATTCATTGTTTGAGCAATTAAATTGTTTGCGTGATCGAGTTAATGCCAAAAGTTTCTCATTGACAAGCGTTTCCTATATGTGGAAAATTCGCTGTAAAGTTTTGCTATGATGTTCATTCTGTTATCTGATGCGGAATATCGATGCATATTATTCAAGTAATGCAATTATAGTTGGTAAGTAAAATCCAAACTTTGACATCCGACTCGAGGAATATTCGAGACGTGTGAATTTTCGTTGTTGGTTCAATTGTTACTTGTTTAGAATGATGGGTCGTTCATACAATTTATTCATCCGGTTGTGAATTTTCGTAGAACAAAAATTACCAGTACCGAATAAACAGAGGGATCCAACTTCTCTATTTTCTTATATTTCATTCTGTTTTATTGTTTTCTGAGTTCAATCAACGTTAGATTCTGATGTTGCTTCAGTCGCGATTGTAAACAGCCGAGCTTACAAATGTTTTTTCGTGCTTGGGTTTTGGAGACCGTTCCCACCTACAATTCCGTGGTTCCATGATATTTTGCGATATGCGAAGGATTTCGAGTTTGCTCGAATCCGCCACATGGAAAACAAAATTATAATTCCGTGAATCATCAAGTGAGGATATTTATTTCAACAGTAGGTTGAGTTTTGAACATGAATGATCATGTAAAACTGAGTAACAACGGTGTCACACATTTTCTTTGAATATTGAATTAATTCACGTGAACCTTTCCTCTTCTATACAATTTCCCTCGCCATAATTTCCAGTTGAATTTTATTGAAATTCATGAAAATTCGATAAATTGAACAACGCTATTACTCTGATCGCAATAACTTGGAAGATGTGTGAAACATTCATAGGAATCGCCTAATGAATCTATGCTCAGTGAACATGTTCCATTAATAATTCGAACAAGTTCGGTCGGAGTGATTAATTCAATATTTTGACTTCTAAAAAAGGCAGATTAAACTATCTCTTCAATGATCCAGCAAGAAGATGAATATTTATTATGAATTATTCCCTTCCGTTCGTTAATTTATCGTTTTTATACATCACTTCATTCAATAAAATATTGATGATTCATATTCACAGTTTCAATAATAAATTCAATACTTTTTATTGAGTTCGTGTTATTTATCTGTTTCTCCTTACCGCCAACCACACAAATGATGTCATACATTATTTATATGATGGAAAGCACAAGTCTCTAAAAATAAAAAACTCAAACTTCAATTCAACTCGATTTCTTGGATTTACTGAAATTCTATTCTGCTTTTTTTATCCACCACTTTTATTTCCTGTAGTTCTTCTCGTATCTACTTGAACTAAAATGGAAGGAAATGCACGAAGAGGATGGAGAATTGCAATAAAAATAAAAAGAAATAAAATAATGATGATGAAAGTGAAATAAATGCTCCATTACTTTCGTTCGCCAAACTTTCCTTGCAGTGCTCCTTCAATAAATGGTCTCCATCTAATCTAATTTATATTTGATGCGGAAAAAGACATATAGAAGACGACGTCATGGAAAAACTTTCTGAAAGATTGATTTGCAACCCCGACCGGAGCCTGTACATAACTCATGGTATCATTGTGAAAGAAGCGAAGTGGTGGGTCGTAATTTAAAATAAGGAGTGAGTCGAGAGGTCATCGACTATAATAGACGTCGTTGCGTCATCACCACACAATATTGTCGTCGGGAAGAAGTGAATCTGTTCAACAATGATTGAAGTATATTTCGTATCACAATAATTCATTTGGACATTTGGTCGCAGGGAGTATCGTTTCATCATAGAGCAGTTCCTCGTATTTGTGAGGTGAAATGATAGATTGGGAGTTTCACTGAATTGCTGAATAGACTTTTTCATCATTTTTAGATATTTGATTGTGAAATTTCTTGGCTATTCGCGGCTATTCAATTTTATAATTAAAAAACTGGATGAAATCTAGACAGACGAGCGTCATGGGCATTCAATAATTCAAAACCCGCCGCTGAGAACTACAATTTGCGGCGAGAAGGTGACAGGTCATGTGCAAAATATCGATTTTGTTGTGAAGTAATGTACGAATACACATCTGATGGAGAATTAGACAAGAGTATGGTGAACTTCATTATTAACAACGTTTTATTAATAATCTTGAAATGTAGAGGTAATTGGAGAGTTTGTAGTTGGTTCGGTAATCATTTTTCTATTCATTTTCCTCAACAGGAATAACATTTTGTAATGCTGGCAAGTTACAACTTTGAAAAAAACTAATGTTGCAATAGAATACAGAATTCTTACTGTTACTCATTCCTAATTTTTTGATTTTATTATCTCACTCTTTCGATTCAAATATAATTGGAATTTCAAGTATCTCTCGTCAAACCTCTTGCCCAATGATATCATCAATATGAATTTTCGGTATTAGAGAGACATTTGTAACCGAATCTTCCATGCGATGGGAAAATATAAATTTCTCATCAACCACAGATTTTGCGGACGAATTATTACAATACATGAAATGTACCCACATTCCTGTAGTCTCTATAAACAAAATCGATATAAAATGATGTGGGAAACGAACCTGTATGTCAGTTTCTTGTTGAATCACAATCTTATCGATATTCTTGCTCTAACTGAAGATTAACCGAACGGCTATGCAAAGGATACTTTCTGCCTCACTAGGTAAAAATTCGATCTCCCATACGAATTCATGTTCGTTCGACTATTCTTATTTACATATTACTGAATGAATAACAAATAGAAAACATAATGGGAATTGATATCGCGATTGGTTGGGGATAACATCAAGATAAGTGAATAATGGGTAGAAACTTGAGTTGTTTTATTATCTCTATGTTGATAAAGTACAACGGCATTATATGAATCACTTCAATCCACCATCCGGCACCATTCGTCATATTATTGTTCGGCATCACTCAAATAGGCTTTTACCATGTTACAAGGCATATTAACAATTATTATATAAGTTAGTAATTCATTTGAATATTCTATGGCTCAACGCATCAGTATTGGCATCAATTTTATTCAAGTGGTTTTAGTAACGATTAATGTAAAGCGGCATGTATGGCGAACGTTCAGTGAACAACCCACCTCTGCAGCGACCAAAGGCCTGTGTCACGACGTCTGCCTGATGACGACAGGCATAAAGTCGCAATTCACACTCGTTGTCGTAGGTTTGTCCGTCACTACCGCACACTGGTACTGATGGAGAGTCAACAGGACATGACGACGGGCAGACACAATGCGGTCCACCAATCTCTGAACAATGACCACCAGAGTAACATTGCAATTCATTGCAACTCGTTGCTATCATTGGACTCGTGTCAACTGAAAATCGGATAGAATAATTTTAAGTTTTCTTTCAATGATAATCATAAGTATACGAAACATTTAAATTGATAATGATTCGTTAATATCAGATGTCCAGTGAGCGAGTTATGTCTGTCTTAGTCTTTCTCATGTTGATATGTTAAAAGTCAGAAGGATCTCAGTTGATAGGTTGGACGTGACCAGTTACTGTTCCTCAAGATAATAATTCTATTCACTTTCTGTAAATATCGGATTTGATGGGAAAATATTTCATTTTAGATAGCGTCACGTCAAAATCACAGACATGATCGATAGTGGATTGTGAAAGTAGGAGTATTTCGATCAATTGCGATTAGTGTTAAACGTCCATAGCTCCAGTTGCTTCCGTCGATGTATTTCTGAACGGGCTGATATGAAATATTTTCATCCTTCTATTAGTACGTCTATGCCCAATCGGTTATCGATAACAAATACTGATCCGCTCGCTCAATCCATCAAACTTTGACTACAAATGTGTATGAAAATACCTGAATAACAGCCAGTTGGCGTAAGAACTTTGTTGTGATCTGTACAAATGGTGCATTTTTGTCCAAGAATTTTCGGATTACAAACACAACGTCCAGTCATCTGTTCACAATCTTCTCTGATGGAGCCAAATAGTGAACAACCACAAGCTAATTCATGTATGTAAATATAATAATATGATTAAATTCTTAATTAATATTCATGAAATTTAATTAGTGTTATCGATCGGATAATCGTTGAGGCTTACGTATACAACCCTGATGACCCTTGCTCATTTTCGTGAGTCCCCAATATCCAGGTAAACAACGATCGCACTTCAGACCAGCAACGCCGGGTCGACATTCGCATTGACCAGTTTCGGGATTGCACGTGTCAGACATGCTACCCAATCGATTGCAATTACAAAGACTGGGACAACCAGCACCGTCGGGACCCAATGCAGCCGTTTTACCATCAGGACAACAGCCATGCCATGAATCCATACATTTAACAACTTGTATACCTTGAACTGTATCAGAAAAAGAAAAGTAAACAAATAAATGTTATTAATATAATAGACAGGAATACCTGCAATAAATTTTATTTTCCAGACTCTTTATATGCTTCCTAGACACAAAATTTGAGGATTATGATCCTACAGCTGTTATTGGTATTGATCATTTGTATTCCACCCAGGACTGAACGCATTTGACTCTCATAACATTTTCTCTTGGTTACCTCATGTTTGTTTGCACATGAAACACGATAGGAAGAATATAAAAGCTCATTGGTTAACCTGACTAGGACATGATATAAATTCTATCCACATGATTCTACATTATTATCGTTTCTCGAATAAAAGGAAGAACAATTGTTTTAATTCCATCGTGAAATCGATTTCAATTGTACCTTTTCTACAGCAGCGAGCGAATCGTGGTGTTTGATGGCAATAAGAATTACTAGGACAGTCACGTCTATTGAGACCACTTCCACAATCGTATTCTTTACCATCAGCATCGGTCAATGGTAGGTCACCATTACAGGGTTTGACTTCCATACCTATACGAACATTCGTAAATTTTATGACTATTATGAACATTGAACTGAGAAGTCAAGGGGTGATGGGTGAAATTTTTATTTGCGTGCATTCCAAAATATATTGGACGTGAAGGGTAATGGATATGACATGATAGTTGAGGAAAGTTGGAGCATGGAAAATACAGAAGCAAATAGTCTGGATGGATATTTGCGAACCTTGACATAGGTCTAGTGGTCTCAGCCGCAATTCCTGTTGTCGCTGACATGCCTCCATTTTCATTGCACAAATCGAGGAATATATTTTGAGATCGCTGCCACAAACTGGTATCATGTTGTCTGGTGATACTGATGCACAATCAAATTTGCAACTGCATCGTGGAAATTTGTCTGGACCGAGTTCGCACGTTGCTTCAAAATCACAATGTATATCGTTACATACTTCACGTTCTTGGGTACTGGTGACCTGGGCAACTGCAGTCGACAGTCGAGTTACTGATGCAGTGGACATTGTTGCTGTACATTTGGGGAATTGGTTAATTGTTAGTGAGGTTGTACACTGTTAGTTCTTTGGAATGAGCATATTTTCCTAACTTTATTTTAGTAGATGAAATCAGATATTGAACAGAAATATCTGGAATACTTTTCAATATCCAACCTCCATGAAAGAATCGACGAAGACATGTTCGATTAGAAATGTGAGTTCTTTTCAAGTGTGGTCAAAATATTGTTTGGATATCACAATCCAGGCACATGGAAGTGTAGAATGTAAATATACAACAAAATTTCGTTGCGGTTTACGAAGAATATTCAGAAATAGAAAGCAGGCAATTAATAAGATGCATTTATGAATTCCGACTGTAATGAGTTCTGTTGTAAATGATCGAATTGAAAGTTGCAGAAAAAATTCATGAATAAACTTACTCAATGCAGCAACAGCAAATTTTTCACCACATTCACCACGAAATGCCACATGAAGTGGTAACTGTTTAGTCGTGTCTCTGTCGCAAGCAATGCGCTGTAATTCACACTCGGATGGATACGTCTTTCCATCTGTGCCACACACGGAGTTACCATTCTCCTCTGGACAACTTTCAGGACAGATGCATTCACCTGCTGCACATCGTGCACCATTTTCACATTCCACATTATCGCACAATCCTAAAAATTCATCATTGAATACAAAATTGTTCATCATATACAAATATTTGTTGGTATTCGTGTCTGTAAAGTTTCGTACTTCAACTTTTCATAGGTTTTCATGAAATTCAAAACAAAAATATTCGATTATGATTCTGTAAATTCACGAAAGAATAAATAACAACTCACTACAATCTCCTTCAAATGCCACTGCAATTTCTGTTTGTGCGATGCAGGATGCATTTTTGAGTGTACATTCACTTGTATATGTCTCTCCATCCGTGCCACAGACTTTGTTCACAGAGTTGCTCTCCTTTCCCTAGAACATTTTTAACGAAGATTAAGAGTTGTTTGTGAAAAGTTTAACATAAAATAAAACTTCCTGCAGTAGTGTAAGAAAATAAAATCGTTCGTTCTGCAAGTGTATTATTTAATTCTCCATCATTTTTCCACTCCAATTTTATTTGACTCCCTTCTAGTTTAACCCTCCATTTTTTTCTGATTATAATGTGTAAGTTGAAAACGAGACAATTAAATAACTAAGCATTGTCGAGTTTTGTACATCCTTGTTATTCACTTGTTGCACGCTTAACATACGCAAACATTGTGCAAAGTACAAAATACTTAATTAGCAAAAACCATATCCATTCCCTCTGGCTGTTTTGTTTTTTGTACGTCGATGTTCTTTCTTCTCTTTGTGTAAACACCGTGTGGCATTTGCTCTCGTTGGCCTCTCCATATGACGACGTGAGTGTGCGCTTTTGTGTGTCTCAGTATGAATTTTTTTTCTCTGCCTCTTCTTTCATTTCATATTTGTATTTCACTTTTATGCATATGAGATAGGTATAAGGGTACGGAGTGTTGGTTTTATCATTGAAACAATATGTGGGTTAGTGCATTGCGCTGTGTATACCTGTGCCAATTTTGTTTTGCATACGTGCACGCGGTTGCTTCATTAGTTCTTATTGGAATTCGAGATTGAGGATATGGTGTTTGTGGTCGTGGTACTGGGGGGATAACAGTTATTGTAGTTAGACACAGTTGGAAATAGGTATTGGTATAAACACAGCCAACTAACGTTCAGGTCATCAGACTACAACTCACAAAGCAAGGCGTTCATTTAATCATGGTGAGGTTTTCGTTTTTACCTCTAATTTCCACCGATAAGTGTGCAACTTTACCGATTCATTTGTTCAACAGCTGCTCTAGCAATTTGCTAATGGGCCCATGCCATTTTCTGCATGATTATCAGCTTGATATTCATATCATACTCTTATTGTTTTAAAATTTTTTGTTTTTCATTTATTATTACTCCTTTCGAGGTACTCTGTATCTCAATGTTATTGTTTCACAGAAACTTCATTTTTTTCTTCTGTAGCTTTGTTGCTCTTATCTCCTCTTATCATTAAAAAATCTCGTTCATAAATTTCTTATGCATTTTATAGGTTATCTTTCGTGGTACTTCCATTTGTGTGTTCGTGATGTTCGTACTACAGTTTGTAATGGTGAAATTTCACTTCATAAATGTTTTTTAGAGGAGAATATGTATTGGTTGACTATAATGCACACGTAGAAAAAACGAGAATCTAATGAAGAATTTTTAAACTTTCACTCATAAATGATAGTCTTGAGGGAGAAAGCAAAAATCGGAAGGAACTAGAAGGTGTCGATGGAGTTAGGGGTTAACTTCCGACTGAAATATTACAGAAAATTTTTAACTGTGTATGGAACATTTGGAGGATACGCAAAGAGATCAAACAGCTAAATCCATATATTTATATAGCTATGTGATACTTTCTTTGCTCGCGCCCACATAGTAGAAAAACCATGAAGAAGAAAATTGCTGACTCTTCAAATTGTAATACATAGACGTTACGTTCAGCGGTTTTTAAATTGAAACTATTTTACTGCACTGTATATATTTATATAGATCTCATTGGTGTAGCAAAGGTGGGAACATAAAAATTTTAAAAGAATAGATGACATTTTAACGATCAAACCAACGGCTGCAATGCCTGACACTAACACAGTAGCTGACATTTCGATATTAAAACCTAATGAGACAAAATTTCTTGCTCTTTCTTTTGCAATTGGGTTTGTTATCGATTCGTTGAAAATTTTGTCCTTCTGCGGGAAAAAAATTATTAACTATTGTTGAACTGTCTAAATTTTCTTTGTGTCGTGATAAATTTTCTCTCTATTACCATGTCGTCATCATTACGAATGTCCGTAATGATAACCAATTTTGATATCATTTACCAAAAATGCAATAAAAAGTAGCCAACCATTACTTGGCCCAATCAATTTGCTGATGTTTATCCTTTTTTTTCAAAGTTTCCAGCACATGTTGTTGAAGTCGGCCACAAATCTCCCAATTTGATTTTATTTGTTCTTTTTTTTATAATCCAAATTTTGACATTATGTGTGCGGATGGAATAACTGATGAATCGAGTCGATCGAGTCTACGTTGGCTGATTACTGATAAGAGAGTATATATGTAACCGTGGCTACAGGAAATGAGGGATGCTGGAGAGAATGTAGAATGGGATGAATTTTTGCGGGTTCATCCAACGATTTCATGGACGACGTACCGTTTCACCCAATAAGTATCCGTTAGCTGGCTCAGCCGGAGCTATCTTCCCATCGGTTCGTGCGCAACCACTGCTCATCGGTATTATACTACATCCGTGAAACATGCAGCGGATCAGCAAACGGTCCTCGACTAACAGGGTATTGTTGATTTTTTTTCTGTTTCTGTTTTTTCTCTTTTTCTCTCCATGTTATCTTGCAACTCTTTGACTTGCTACCCCTCACTATTTTATCCTGTGTAAATATTTCTTTTCATCCCGCGTTCGATTATTTTCCCTAGTTATAAACATGCCGACGAGGAAACTGGAATTATCTTTGAGAGAGCATGAAGAGATACTTGATCTTTGTGTTGTTGAAGTGATTTTATGTAGGGAAACTGTGTGGATGCACATTTTTATGGAATTCTGCATAAATCTAAGGTGAGATAAATTCGCGATCAATCGATATCGAATGGGATATTGATATTTCGGGTGATTAAAAACACCTCGGATTTTTTCGTAATAAGATGAGGAAATAAAGCTGACCGGAAATGGTGGGCAACATTTTTTACTAATTTTTCATAAGAAATTGGAGACAGAGAAAAAATATCGGCAATCAATTTTTATGAATTTTTCCTTGTGAAATGTTGTTGCCATAGGACGAAGGTGAGAGACCTCTTCAACTCATCGGTTGCCATTCTGCGTGCGAAAGAATAAGAATCATTCGGACTTCTTGTTTCTTTTACTTTGAACAACTGTCGTTTAACAATTTTCCCAACCATCATGTGCAACAGAAGCATTTCGTACTTCTTCAGCTTTTATGGTCGATAAATTGTGGAAGAAATATCTACGAATGCTCTACGTGTAGTCGCATGGAGTAGCGAGGACGCCGATCAATTTTGAGAATCAATTGTGCTCACGTTCGAATCCAGTTGTATTTTCATTTCAACTCAACAGTACACAAAATTCGAAGATCACGTGAATACTCATGGATGAATTACAAAAATTTTTCTATCGATGATGAATTATACTTCAATATTATTTAAGATGCACAAATATGTCTCAAGAATATATTTTTGCACTCCAACTTTCGTTACGTATTAAACAATACAAAGTAAGAAAAAAAAAACATATTTTTTGCAGCAACAACGTTGTTTGCGTACGTAATTCTGTGTAGAAATAGCATCGCAGTGGGATGAAAAGCCCCTCTTTCATCACCCTCAGTATAATTTACATTGTTTGAAGAAGAAAGTTTGCTTCAACGAATAGATGAAAGCTTTGAAGTTGCAACTCAAAGCCAAAGCAATTTTTCTTTCGCTCACGCATAGAAATTGCTGTCCTGTGTTTATGTGACATTTGTATATGCGTATGTGTTTCAGTATATGTGTTTACTATGTAGTACGATACACACGCGGGGCATCTCGTGAACGTAGACGAACAAAAGAGAAAGAGGATTATTCAGTGCGAAGCCGCGAGGCTGGGTCGTATGCCATCGCGAATCCAAAGCAATTTATGGTAACGAGGCATTGTTATTCTGGTACCGAGACTCACCAAATCCCCACAGTTGGTCGGACAGACGCATCTGGCTTCACCAGAGCTGTCGCTCTCACATTTTCCGTAATGCTCACACTTCTTATTTTCACAGCCATCTGAAATTATTATACATAAATACATTATAATACCATCCCATGATTATCTTTTGATATCATTTAATAACACTCTGAATGTCATAATACGTTTTTCATCGCACATAGCTTTGATTTTTCTCTTTCTTATTCTTTGCATATTGATATCAATGACTGAACCAATTATTAGAGACATGATGAGAGAATTGATTTGAATTTTGAAAGGATCATTGTGTTGATGGAAGTGAAAATACAAAATCGCATTGATGATAAAAGAACAAGAAATGTTGGGGGATATTTGTATAAGTGGATTCCACCTACGAATAATTTAATTACTGAATATTTTTCCATACAAGGATCATATAAAACCAGGAGGGATGATAAATATAAATGGTGAGTTGAGTCAGGCTTGGTGAAAAGTTATCTTTAGAATTCATTGAAATCCAGTGTAAATCTCTTGGGGGTAACATTCGTTGTTGTGTTGGTGGTGATGGTGTGATGAAACAAAAAGGTGGTTATGTGTGTATTGTGAGCAGTATACATACATGTACCAATGAAATGGAGAAAGGGGAGGAATAGGGGAGAAAGAAAGAGAGAAATAGAGGGATATTTAGCTGTTTCATTGGCAAGCGAAGGGGGATTTAGCATATGCATATGCAGCATGCATGCCTTGAGGTAACAACTCATAGTTGTTGGCGAAAGCAAAGTCACTTCATCTTGATATGCATGAAACCGTATATTTTAATTTGCAAGGAGGAATAACAGTCGCGAGAAGTATTTATTGGTAACGTACGAATATTTTATTTTTCATATGAATATTTGATGGAATGTGAATTCTACCAGTGAACATAAAACTTCTAAATGCCATTTCTGCTTTGTATATCCTCGTACTTTCAAACAATTAGAAGTTCACCATTTAAACAATTCCATCTCATGATGGAGATTCAGAAACTGAGAAATTAAAGTGCAACTTCATTTGTTTCTCATTTTGGTCAGGTTTGATCAAGTTGATAAGAAAGTTATCTTCAAATGTTACATGAAATCACGTTGAATGTTGGATGAGAATTTTGGACTGATTCTTCAAAATTATCCACGTCGTCAATTGCTTCACTCTAATTTTGATTTGCCACCTCTGATGTTCAATAATTTCAACAGTAATTTGAAATGACTTCCATTCAAATCATCGTCTCTGATGAAATTTTTCCTCAAAGAATAAAAATGGAAATCACCTATGTTATGGATAACAACTCTAAAATTTTTCAGATTCCACAATCGTTCAGATTATTACAAATCATGTAGTGATGATAAATAATTTTTCCCCATAACTTTGTTCAATTCCTTCATTGATTCATTCATTCATATTGTTGATCCTCAATTTTCCTGCTCAATTTCTTCATTAATTACCTTCGTAGTGCAATTAAATAAATTGTTCCATTTCACAATTAATGTCATGTCAATTTGCACGATGGAAAATCCCAACAAAAATACTTCTTCGTCCACCTTTTTTTTACTCGATGGTTCTATTGAATCGCGAACTATTTATCATGAATCTGTCATTTTTCCAAACAATGACAATGCAATATATGTCACACGCACACGTTTACATATGAATTCTGAATATATATATCAGCCTTTGTTATAACATTCGCTTACTATACAGTGGTATGTCACAAACATATACATACATAAGAACTTTAATTCATATATATGTATAGAAGATGCAGGTGTGCAGAGAGCATGCAAATATTCACATGGGAATTTGACAGTATTATGTACAGTTCAATGTAGAGTCACGTTTTAGTGCATGAATATACATATATTGCTGATGATGTATCAATGTGCGAGAATTTGCTTTGGAAATGGAGCGTTCAATTGGTTGTTCAGTCCTTGGGGATCACCTTCGAAATACGACTATGCGCATCGCATCACATTTAGTGACCTAGAATTAGTACTTTTTTCCATTTTTGAAATAAATAGGAAATAAAAACAATGGAGGAAATGGATGAAAGATAAAAGAATGAGAGCAGTGTGTTTAATTTTCTCCTTCGATGACAATTTAGTTTGAAAAAATTTGAGATACTGGGTAATGCTGAGATGCGAAAAAACTATGTTGATATCTATGTTTCAGTTGGAAAGATTCGAATCCTTGTGGGGTGAGATAATTTCAGTGTTTTCAGATTGATGATGAAATATTCTGATCGTGAAATATTTTGGAAAGTTTATGACGAAATTTAAGTTTTGGGTGAGTTAGTCAGAGATATTGAAGAGCAAAGTTGTGCGAATTGTCAATATGACAATTCGCAAATTATTAATGAATCATCGGTGCTCTAATTTCTGGGATAATTTTGAGACAACTTTGAGGTTTACATTCTCCAGTAAAATTTTTTTTCTGAATATATTGACTTGGATGAATTTAATCAAATGAATAATTTCGGTTGACAGAGTACTTTGAGTTTTAATATAGAATATTTCTATGTCTCTATTGAATTTATATTTTCATTTCTGAGGTGACATTTCGATGTCTGGAGAAGGGTAATTATAAATTTGTGATGGCTCTTTGGATGATGACTAATGAAGACATTTCATCAATTTTCTAATTCATGTCAATAAAAAAATCACCGACAATTCGTAGGCGTTTTTTTTTATGGTGAACATCAGAACGTTTTTATTGAATTTATATGTCGATGTCCAAGCCATCGAAATTACATGGCCCAGTCCGAATGAATCAATAATCTTCCCCAAATTTCCAATTTTTGAGAGATTGAAGGGCATGAGAGTTGTGAGAAAAAATATTTTTTTGAATCATTCGGGAATTTTTTCCTCTCAGTCTCCATAATAAATCTTAAGACGAGTAAAGACATATCAGGAGCCTGATACGCCAGAATAAATCAGGGTCCATCCCTGTCCTCCCACTTCTGATCTTTCCCTCATGTTATCACCCCTTCTAATAGTAAATCGGACATTCACCTTTCGACCATATTCTCAACTTTTCTATTTTCGTACTCCTCTCTCAACCTCCCTTTTTCGTCAGTCTACTCACTACAGAGTCCCTGATAAAGCACTTTGATCTCCCGGTGGTGCTGACATGCCTCCAATCTCAATTTGCACTCGTTCCCATAGCTGATACCGTCATCGCCACACACTGGATTAAATTCCACAGAGCATGTGGGACATTCACAGGTAGCGGTGTCGCCATTTTCAGCGCAAATAGCTCCCCATTCACAAATCTGATGGAAAAAGATAAAAAAAAAACATTATTCTAGTTTTTTGATGAGTCCATTGTGCTGAGTGTGTTCAGATTTATACTCTGAATCAGAATAAGTTGAGCAATACGCGATTGAACAGTAGACGTGAAAAGAAAGGAAAACCCATGCGAAATCTTTCAAGTCACGTCGAATTCTCATGAGTTTCCGCTCACCGTCTTATCTGTTTGTCTTTTCTTATCACTCGAACTCATGTTTTCCAATAAACTTTCAATGGAGTTATAAATTCCGACATTGTTGTCAATTATTTTTGGTATCTCATGAGAAAATTTCGATGGGCAGTCGAATAAAAGAATTCATTTTTCATGATTTTTGCTGTATGAAGCAGCGAAACGTGAAGCGATTTGTGAAATGATTTATGGATGTTCGAATTTCCTGTGAATAAAGCACCGATCTCATGCACAATCAATGCATCGATTCAATCAATTTCATGGGAATATCGAATTTGGGAATTATCAGTCGACGCTCTCTGAAATGCTAACGAAATCTTCGTTGTAAAATAAGAAATATCTCTACTTGTAATACTCCGTTCCTACTGATGATATCTCATAATTTCAAAATATTTTGAACGTTATACAATCACTAAGTGGTTCACCAATTGAATTCGTGAACGTTTTGTTCAATATCGGTAATTCAGTTTGATAAATACACGCGAAATGTGAGGGAATAATTTCCTGATAAGGAATGCATGAAAGGCGAATTGAATTTCCATTAGAAATATCGTCTGATACTGGTATGTCCACAATAGATCGTAATCATCCCCTCAGTGAGAGCTCGGGTAATTTTATTGAATATCGATGACAAAAATCATTATTTTCAATCACGAAGAATCAATTTACAGAAAAAATCATTCCAAATGCAGAAAGTGTAGAAGGAATTTACTGTCGGAAAAGAAGGGAAACGTTCATCTTTCATTTCCTTCGTCACCAGAGGTTGTGTGATGCTCGAGGAAACACCTCCAATATATTATTTGCATTGAACTGATACCTGATATTGCTCAATATGATTACAAAGCGTTCGTATATACCTTCTCTGAACATGGCCCTCGTGATCCGCAAGTACCAGTATATGCGACTTCAATGTTGCTCTTAGTAATGCAAGCTTGTCTCTTAAGCTCGCAGAGGGATTTGTACGTTGTACCTCCTCTTGCGCAAACTGGTTTCATCACTGGTTCACATTCTGGTCCACATTCGCATTTAGTTATACCATAGCGATCGATTTCACATTGCTGAACCTCTGAACAGTTTGCTCCATCGCAAGGATTGATTCCTGAAATAATAATTGATATATGGTACGATACATTCATACATACCAGCAATTCATTTCCAATCTCTATATCCCACAATGAATATTCATTTGAATGTTTGAGTTCCCATTCTTTTTTTCAATATTTATTCATCCCTTCAAATTTTTTTTTTTCAATTTTTTCTATCGTTCTAAATTTACTGGTTGTGAGGACATTGTCATGAGATATTGTGGGTCAATAAATTCTGTGGGAAAGTAGAAATCGTTTTCATAGTGAATAGATACGAAAAATCTCAAAATTATTGCGACACGAATGAAATTTTCAAAATTTCGGTTGCAATGTCGATACATTTTTTTTCTCACAATATTTCAATTCATAATATTCGTTCAATATCATGAACAATATTGTTCTTTTGTCATGGTCCTTCTTTGATTTCGTTTCTACCTGTTTCACTGATAATATTAAGTCATTGAAGAAACAACTTTGAAAATTCATTTGTATAATTCTCACCGGAACTACAGGCGCCATTGTAGATTTTCCGCAATTGCAATCGTGATCTGCATGCTTCATGTCTCAGAATACATTCATTTGAGTATGTTTTCCCGTTGCTACCGCATACTGGTGAAAATTCAAGACCGCACTGTTCACCACAGTGACAGGCCGGTTGTCGTGAAGCGTCCAGTTGACAGATTTCAGGCTCCGAGCACTCGACAGAGCTACATGGATCTGCGCAAACAAATATTCCACCAGATATGATTAATACTGTCACATGTTATGATACCTAATGATATATTATTCATGGTTAAACGTTTATATACATGTACAGATATGTATTTGTATGTTGACACCATCACATTTAATCACCATTGTCAAGCCGTAGATTGCAGAAAGTGTCACAGCAAGATGAAAGAGCGACTACCTGAATTTTCTGCTTCATGCACAGCATTACCACTCAACTGATATGATTTGACTGTACTAATTTCACTTTATACCAATTAGTTAATTCTGCCAAATTGGACTCAATAATGTGAAGAATATTGTCAGTTGATTGGTTGTTGATCTTGGAGGAAGTTTGGATGAAAAGTTGTGAAAGAAAAATGCCAACTTTCGTGTTAGGTAATTAATGGAAAGATAGATACACACCATCATCAGTGGTTGGTTAATGGTGTTGCATGTAAAAATGGCGGGATGATGTTTCAATTTGATTCTAAAGCTTATGCAATGCATGACGTCAATCTTTTGGAATTTTTTAGTGAAAAATCTTTTTTTCACAGATGGAAATAAAAATAATTCGAGATTAATTTCCGGTTGAAATTTGAATTTTTCTATTCTTATAATTGAAAAATGAGAGAAAAAAAAAGGAAAGTATCATTAATATTCGTTTATATCAAACTTTTCTCTGTCAAACTTTGGATAGTAAAAATTCTCTAAAATTCTCATTTTCCTCAACCATATCCAATAACAATACTGAATTTCCAGGCATGGCAATCACACCCTCCCTATATCCAACAAAGCATTCCAAACATCACTCGTGGTTTTTCAGGAAGAAAAAAAATAAACCAACGAAATAAAAACAAACACGAAATTGAGAGACATGAAAGCACGTCAAGATAAAAAACAAATGAAGAGACAAAATAATAGAGAATAAATAAAAAGGTAGAAAAAATAAGTGACGGTGAGTATGAGACGGAAACGTAACGGGGTTTCGGATAGTGAGATTGGGTCGGGCCGTTCCGGTATCGTGTCGAGATTAATCTTCGCTCCAAGAGGAAGGAAGTTGAATTCCGTTTCCCGTTTGTATACGACGCGACCGGTTGTCCGTCTTTCTCGCTCTTTCCTTCTCGGTCGGCAGTCCAGGCTGACAAGGCAAGTTTCACACGAGCCTTCTCAAGTTAGAATGAGATCGGCAGAGCAATGATGTGGGGGAGTGAACGAACCTTGGTGGTGGTTTCTTGGGGTTAGCTCAAGTTACACTCCAGTGAAGCGGCTAAATTCTCTCTGTTTCATCTTTCATCTACTTCTCTGCTTCTCCGTCTGCCTATTCCTCTTCTCTCTTCCTTTTCCTCCATTGAATTATATAACACGCAGTGGTCAGTCAGCTAATGGAATCCATCCTGATTCCCGCTGATATAAATAGTTCGAAAGCAGGGTTTGATATCTATGAGAAGGGAGGCATCGAGATAATTCTGTGACAGCCACGATGCCAATTGATATTTATTTCAAGATTCAGTAGGGTAATTCAGGACTGGTGGTAAATTGATCTGTTTTTAATTGAAGATTTCTTAATTTTGAGGAATTAATTTTTATCACCAGAATATCATCAGCATGATTAATCATCGATCATAAATATATGGGCAGAAATTGGCGCAGTCACGATTAACATTTTAGGAGGTAATGAAACATGTAATGGTTGAATTATACAACCACCCCAGTATGTGATTGTCAATGATATTGGATGATCAATCAATTTTTTAACTTATTTCCTGGAGTTATTTTCATCTTCTGGAAGACTCAATGTTTGATCGATCCCAAATTTGCGATATCTAATTCTTTGAATTATGATAATTTGGATGATTTCTTGCGATTCTGGAGTGAAATTATGATTGATCCCTTCCAATATTCGTTAATATTATCAGAATTTAGATATAAAAACATCAAACGTCTAGATAGGGTTGCTAATATTCGCAAAGGGATGGAGTTATGCACCATGAGATTACACTCAAAAATTTTCTGAGATTTCATATGAAAATATGAAATCAATATGACCAGGATGACATTGAAGCCTCGGAAAATGAGACATATTTAGAATTATCATCATTTTCATCTGTAAATTTATTCATTCGTCTGCGAATTAATTCAGTTAATTGAAAACTACTTCATACTCTAAATTTATGAACCAGAGTATCGAATAATCAATAAATATATTGATCAAGATTTATTGTTTGCAAAAACTAACCAAAGTTCCTGCGAACTTTTCCGATAATTTTTTTTCGCAATTTTATTTCTGTCCTACTCGTTCGGACCATGGTCCGCTTTCCTTCTTGTTCACTAATACTATTGCTCTTACTCTATGGGGCGATTGTTTCCAAGTTGCCTGCTCTGCACTCTCGTTCTATATACTCTGTGGCGTGAAACATGACGCGCGCACACGAGCGACGTTCCTCTAATCTTCCAAGTTTTGTTGTGGGAAAACTTTCCATATTCTTCTTTTTCTTTTTACTGTTCCTCTTTTTTTCCTCCTGGTTTCTCATTTCGTGCTTTCCAACCTTATGTAGTCACTCATTCTTCAACGATGCACTTCAGTCTGTGTGTCAGTATAAGTATTTTGCGTTGGGATCAAATAACTTTTTAAGGGTAGGATAGGGGTGGATGGTTGCAGTATATATGCTTGTTATGTCTAGTCAAGGTATAAACGTATGAGTGCACGCTCAGTTTTGTAATCATAAAACATTCAATTCACTCCTGTGATTGAAAGTAAAAATAGAATAGGAAGTTTGTTGATAGAAGAATTATTTTTCATGAATATCTTAATATTTTTGTCATTCAAGAGAGATACTTTAGTGAATACATAGAATTTTTCAATTCGTTGGCATTCAATCCTTTTGTCAGTTGGTTTTTCTGAGATTTCATGATTGAAAAAGTAGAATTCTCATAAATTTTGTGACATTAACACCGTACTATTCACAATGTAAGTCAACTTGCTTGACAAGACGTCAAACCGCAATTGTTTAATTCATTCCATTTTCTTTTTTTTCGAGACTTCTATCGCTATTTCTAGATAAATGACCAGCTGACGATGATTATTACATGAGATTTTATCTCGTCATGCGAATCATCAATAAATTGAAGCTTCTCTGCTGTTCTTTGAGATTCCATCAATTATAGTTATTTCAATAAGTGAACAATTTCCTTCTGTGGTTTCAGGTGATACTTTTTCCATCTCTTAATTTGACATTTCTTAACCTGAATCTCTCAGTTCAATACTTCACGATTCGCGTCATCTTTGAGTCATATATCCTGTCGAAAAAATAGATTCTTTGAATTTATGCATTTGAAAATTGTACTTTTTGGGAACATTCCGACACAGCTTCCATAACTGAAATATCAGAGTTCCACTGTTATCTTCAATTGTAATATCAATCCTTATAGAACAATAATTTATTCAAATTCAGAAAATGCTTCTCCTCCAATGAATCTCCACCACAATCTCCAGTATTATTTCTGGGAACCACTCTCATGAAAGTCCCTCATATTAATTTGCAGACTGCTTGTAAATAAACTGTCGGTTGGAGATTATTTTGTTATGATACCACGAGTTCTACCTTGAATATAAATTGGATAAACAACTGAATATTTCATCCATTTCGGTTCCATTTTGAATAGAGAAAAAAGAGAAAAGTTGACATAAAGTTCGAATTGTACGAAAATAAGAATGCGGTGCGTAGCAAGTGATCTGTGTTCGTATCAAGTTTCTCTAACAGCTACTGAAATAAATATTTTCACATTCCGTCTAGAATTAAGTCATTGTCATTATGCAGAAGAGAATTTCTCGGAAAATGTGTGAAAGCACGCGTATGAATACGAGTAATGTAATAGGAAAGTTTAACGTCAATGACAGCAACGATGAAGCGTATACGTACGGAATTTTGTAAGAGAAAGAGGTAGAGTAACGCAATTGATGTTAACAGTGCGTCGTTGTTTCCGGCTGACGCATGCCAGTAGTAACCCACTTCCGTTAAAGATGAGCCAACTCGTCGCTCTCGTCGCGAATATGCGCGCGCCGTCAATTGTAATTCTAGGAAATCAATGTAACGATTTTTATCGTGTATTCTTTCCACCCTCGTGTTGTTTATTGGACTTTAAAATTTTTCTTTTACCTCTTCACATGGTAGATACACTTGTGCACTTTGTGTGAAAAAAAAAAATTTCTAAAAAAAAAAAATAATGTGATATTGTCAACGATACATCAAGAGTTTTTTTTTCACTTTTTCCGCTCTTCCTTTTTCTCATTCTTTTGTTCGTCCTATTTTCTATGTTCTTTCTTTTTTTTTCTCCATCCGTACAGTATTCGCTTTATCCGTTCAATTATTCACGAGATGGAGAATGGATTTATCGATTTTGTCGCATATGTTTTCGTATCGTTGATGGTGTTTTTTTGTTATTTACATTTCCATAAACTATTGTGCACACATTCACGGTGATATCCTAAAATGGTTATTGAATTTTGTTGCGGTATGAATATTGCGTTGATGAATAATGATGTTGGTGTGAGAAATGGGGTTTTTGAGATTGAGGAAAAAATGTGACTGAAAACCGACTCGGTTATATATTGAGGTATGTTTTCATAAATTTCAAGGCTTTGTCTAGAACAGATTGGACATATGAAAATTAATACGTGGAATTTTTTTCCCAGAGGATTATCCTGGATGGAAAATCCATTGGAATTCAGTCAATAAAATACAAAATTTGTGACGAAGAGAAGACTCTTGTTGATATTCCATTTCTTTATCGATAATGAAAATTCTTCTCTTCGATAATGAGAACGGAATAATTTTCATGGTTTATTTTTTTCGAGTGTTTACTATTGTTCATCCGACTGGATGATTTATGTATGATAAACATTTTTATGTGCGACTGTGAATAAGATCAATTCGATTTTTGAATATTCTCTATTTGTAGTTCATTCACAAATAAATTCAATTTTATTTTATATCAATGAACAGTCGCAAAATCGAGAATAATTTTTGTTTGATCTCACATAACGATTAACAAGTTGATAAGAATGAATTTTATGTATACGCCATATTGCTGAAAATTTTAACTCGAATTTTTATGCAGCATATGCCTCATATTTCCATTTTGTTTTTCGCATAAAATAATTTTGAAATCTACCACGAGCCTAATAATTTTTTACGATCAGCCGTTGGAATATTTACACCCTTCAATCTGGGGGTTATTTTAGTTTTATTATCTAGGGAAAGATGAAACGAAATTGGGCACCGTGAAAAAAAAATATCTCAAATTATATAAATTGATTTTTCAGAATAGGATCTGTTACGCCTATCAAATGTAACTACTGCAATACGATATCACTGAATGGATAGTTGAATACACGTCAATTCCACTATCGAAATTCAACCCATACTACAAAACAGCCTCACAGGAAAATTATCAGTATCTTTCCAGATAAAATCTCTATTCAACGTGTCCAGATTTAATTTGATCATCAAAAAGTATTTTGATGAATTACAAAAATTTATCAAAATTCACAGTCCAATATATTAATTTTGGATGTTCACCATTGTTCTCTCAATCCATGAAATTTATATTTAAATATAGAGTGACACATTCAATACACGATGGCCTCTATTTGATATATGAAGAATGAGATGAACTGATACGCACAACAATTTATTTATGTCACCGTGCATTCATCCCAACAAAAGATTCTAAATTGAAAATGGATAATGGAAAAACGTTCACTTCATTCCATTAAAAGAATACAACCATTGTGGACGATTGAAAACGAATATTCATGAAACAAAGTGAAGTGATATGTTGTTGTGCATATACACATCATTTGATGTTTGTAGCCTGCAAATGAATTCTCGAAAGCGCAAGTGAAAAATACTCTCCATTGTGTTTCAGTCGGTAATAATGTCACGCCTGAAATCATTTAATCACCAGTCTACACCTTCGTGTTTTTGTGTTTGTTCGAAAGCTAAATTCATAGACATGCATTCACGTGATTCAAGCTAGGTGTTCTCGTCAACGGATGGAAACGTGCTGGAACGAGTTCGATATTCCCTTCATACCATGTACCAGTTCACAGAGACGACGTCGTTATATTCATGTCTCTAGGGAGCGGGTAGCAATTTTTCTCAACTTATATTTTCATTTTTCCTATGTGTATGTCTGTTCATTTGTGTTCCTATTTTTCATACATTCACAATAAACGTAATGGCCGCACAGAATATATTAGAACATTTATTTCCTTCATGCATGCAAATATTTGTGAGAAAATAATGAAAAAATTGGTCAGTTAATCATTTGGAATTTTGTTTCGTTGAGGATATGAAAGTTCTCATCACTTTCATTTAATCTGAATTATTTTTCATTCACTAATGTCACAATATCATAAAATAAGGAGCTGCCGTGAGAAACTATAAAATGTGATGAGGGAAGAATAAGAACACGTCAGATGATAACAATTCACCTTAAATAAAAGGTTAATATAGATTGTGAGTATTGCTATTGATGAAAAATGAAAAAGACTTTGTTGAATGTCGTTGTATTCGCACGGGCGCCTTTCAATCACGGAGCAAAATTTTTTTCTTATTGCACTGAGATGAGTGCATGAGCGTGAAGGAGGTGACAGAGAGAATGCTGAGAAAAATGAAATATCAAAAATATTCTCCTTCGGATATTATGTCGCTTTGTTCCTGGTTTATATTATGGAAATGAAATGCACTGTTGAAAAATTAAAAAAGGAATGATATACAAAAATACGAGTGTGACGATTAATCAACGACAGATGAAAAATCCACAGTTCATGATAGCACTCTGCCACTTTGAATCTTTGAGCAACTTGGAGAATTTGTGGAATGATCTCTACGAACGCAGTATTCGATAGATAATTTTTATCACAGCAATGGGAAGTGGAGATGATAGAAGAATGAAGGAAACATAAGAATGTGTGATAATTACAAATATGAATTATCAAGAATTATCAAGAATCATTTTATTAAGTCAATGTCGAAAATATAAAATTGTGAAATTAACTGTCACTATCGTTTTAATCATTGGATGGAGTTTAATGACTGGGGTAGTTCCAAATTGAGACAAAAAGTATTCGACCGCATACAAAATTTTGTATGAAGAAGTGCATAACAAATTCGATTTATTTAAGATACCCTGATTAGTAGTTCAGTTCATCCACTCACATTAACTCCGAAGTAATAATCGCAGAATATTCTCTCAATATTTGAACGTAGATATCATAAACTGCTGAATGTTGGTCATGAATTGGAATTCATTTGTGGATTAGTTTGAACTCAATCCGAATCTGTGAGCCAACTGAATTGATTCCATAAATTGGTTGCGATGGCTTCTTCTTCCACGAAGTCTAATTCAACCAATTTTGCTCAGATACCTAATTCAGAATGCTGAACATATTTCACTCCAATCAAATCAAAATATTCTTCAAATTTCTCAACTACGTGATACGAAATAAAATTGTCATAATTCAATAATTCAACAATCACTTTATCAAATCTCGCACAAAATTATCATGAACTTCAGCATGAAATTCAATAACATGGCAAAAAGAGAGAATAATTAGAATTATCCATTAAAATTAATGTTCGATTTTGTCAATATTTGCCAAAGACTGCTATAAAATCGTTTGATGCAACTTCGATAATCGCTGCATTAAAATATATTTACAATTATCGTTATCTCTGATTATGATAACTGTCGTTTAAACTGTCGCTTTCCTGAGGAACTCAACTAATCCTGAATAAATAGCCACCTTATCCACTTCTACTTCTCGTCGTCTGATCAAACATTTGTCTCCACTACTCGGCTGATTAAACGCTCTTGAAGTTTGTACTACGCGTTCACTAAGAGAGATTCAACAGTCATGTGTATGGAAGCTATAGAGATTGGGAAAGGTATATGGAGAGAGAGAGAGAGAGTTGGAGATAGAATGATCTCATTTTACGTTCAAGTGAGGTTTGTACGCCAACGCGGGAATAGCAATACGTTATTATACGTATATATCACTGTGTCTCTAGATAGAAAGGGAAGAAAGACAGAGGATGGAACACTGCACCCTGGGCTCCTCCTGAACTGCGATATCGACATCCCTTCCCTCAAATTTTATACGAGTCAGACAGTGAATTCTTGATATCGTCCCTGTTACGCCTTACTGTTTTCATGAGAAAATCAACGCGTGCGAGTGTGCGAAACACACTGCCGTTCTGTTCCGATTTGTTATAAAGTAAAATACAGAGAGGGAATGAAGAAATTTGTCGTTGAATGGAGATTGATAATTCTCTATGCTGTTCATCTACTCGGAATGGAACAAGATCATTGGGGAATATCCACAAGGGTCGTGAATTGATTGAGAGGTATCCTGATGAATGATATGACGATAATTCGGTCAATTCAGGAAATTTATATGTTGTAAATTTCAATTTCAAATTCGTGGATTTACTGATAAGTAGAGAAAATTTTTTTAATTTTTGTTGTGTATTCAAGATTTTTAATCCATAATATTATGCAACTCGTACGAATTCAATGAAATGAAAACCATTTCAAAATTTTTCTATATTATAAAAATTATCTTCTCGCTTATTTTTGTCCTAAAATCATATGATATTTTGTCCATCAATATCACGAAGCCATCAATGAAACTGAAATCTCTCGTAATATTTTTTCCGCGAATCCAAAAATTTTCAATTCATGGAAAAACTGTATTTTCATAACTTTGAAAATTATTATAAAAGATTTATGATCGGATATGTAGAGAATTTCATCTATCCAATTCATCATCTCTTATTTATTTTGATTATTCCTCTGAATTCATCAAAGTAACCGGCATTAACCACTGTAAATCGTGCCCATATCCCACAAACATATTTTTTGCTTGTGCAAATGTATATATTTCACATTCATCATGATGTTTCTCGCTAATTTATCAATGTCCGCCTTCAAGAACAAACGAGTAGGCGGTAGTGGTGTTTGTGTGGAAAGGGGCGAGGAACAGAAGTGAATAGTGAAAAGAGGATGGAGGTAACCATGACACTATCACTGATTTCGATGTATTATCGTCTCGAGTTAGAAACACGCGCGAATTTGGTACAGTTCTAACGCACGATATATGAGCAGAGCAAAGCTCAGTTAACCGTTAACGCCCTCATGCTTGTACACATTGCAACATAAACAAACTCAAAAGCCAAAGGTCTTATATAGGGTGTACCATGCAGTGGTGTAAACCGTGGGTTGAGTGGTTATGTATTTGAGAAGATGTAAGGAAAGGAAATTGTTGGAATTAAATTCTGCAAGTAACTTCAAGTTTCGAAGTTTCGCGGTCGAAATGAAGGAAAGATGGGGATGAGAAATAGGATGAGAGTGGGCAAGAGGTGAAGGAGAGATGTGTATGAAATTTCAATATATATAAAGTTTGATGGAAGTTAAATTTTCTTGACATTGACATTTAAACCAGAATTTTCAAACGGAGATGATGGTGTGAGTGTTTATAGTTGAACAGGAAATTTCATACACCGAGAAGAAAATTCATATAAATAGTTGAAATAAAGCATGGCAAAATGTAATGAGAAGGATTTTCTGAGTGACGTTGATGAATGCCGTTACTTTTGTGTCGAGCTTTTTCTTTTCTTGACAGGTGTTAGGAGGATCCCATAGAAATTGTTTGAATTGATTTCAATGTTCGTTATGAATTCGATTGTGCTGACTGAAAATTTATGAATGTATAAAGAGCCTCTATTTGAATCATTTAATTGAGTGGAGGAGATCAATGGTCAATAAAAAATTGCAGAAAAGCAGAATTAACTAAAATCCTGAATGATTCATCGAGGATAATTTAAATTCTCTGTTAAATCGCGATTACTTTCTGAAATCTTATGAACTTCAGAGAATATTTTTCAGGTGATTATATTGTTTGTGTTGTTGTCTTTCATTCTTTGGTTTGGTTCACCCATGATTCATATGAGATGTGATTCAACCAATCTTACACCACTATTGAGGATCATGTCGATTAATTATTGGCGAAAATGGTGTCCATTATCGATGAAGAGTTCAAACACCAAACACAAATGAAGTCGATGTTGGCGATTCAAGTATCCTTTTACAAACAAACTCTGTCATAATGTACTTGAATCCAAAATGTTATCATTCGGGATGTGAGATAGACGTCTGTGACTTTTACTGATACTTTCACAGCTCTTGCGTCTGATGAACTCTCATCTTGCGTGTCGTCTATTTATTTATCTGTTTACTCTTCTCATCTGTCTGTTTCTCATTTTGTTACCAATATGAATCGCGTGATGTCTGAAGTAATTTACCAACATGATGAAAAATACCAGACTAATTTTCGGTTGATCTATCTTTTTTCCTATTTGTTCCAAAGCATGTGCAATAGGAATCAAAAATATGTATAGATTCTGAAATTGATCACATAATAGCTTTGAGAATTGCTTACCGCATTTTCCACGGAACGCCACAGTGACATTGGTACCATTTGCGCATGCCAATCGATTAAGCTCACAAACACTTTGATAATCGACACCATCTGTGCCGCAAACTGGTCCTGAGCCTTCATGATCACCTAAATTTGGACATGTCTTGAGACACTCACACTTTGCATCAGTACCATCACGACTTCTTACACATTGTGAGCCAAGTGAGCAGTTTAAATTACGACAAGGATCTTTGATTTCTGTAACAAATAAAATGAAATAATGGAAATTAACTTCAATTATTGGAGATTATTTCCATAGAGTTATTAGTTGAAAATTAAACTTTTATGATGATTGAACCTTTTGGAAATATGTAGCACCCATCAGAGGTCATTAAACTCAACCCCAACATCAAAATTGGAAGTTTATTCATATTTCACACTGTTGTTGGATATAAAATACAAATTTTTAGCGCTTGTAATCAATTTGAACTGTTAGAACTCATATTCAAATGGTTTACAACCGGAGTGACATTTGGCCGGTAATGGAGATTGCTATTAATAAATTCATGAACATACATGCAGCAAAACTACGCAAATTTGTATAAGCAAATTATTGATATGAAACCAATATCAACTATAAATTTAATTTTAGTCAGTATATTCGCTTATTCAATTGTGTAAATATTTCATATATCAACATTGTCGGGAAACGAATGAAAGTGATGCGGATACGTTTCTATGTTATAATTAACGATAAATTATCCATCATGATGAGGTGTCATTCATTTCCTGAAATTTATAGTGGAATATAAATTATATTTGTTTCATCAATAATGAAAACTAACGACTGAGAAGATCACATGATTTCATCAATTTTTGAAAATTGCAGAGTAAATTAGTAAATCACTGATTCAACCAATTTTAAGGTTCCCTATAATAAATTCGGTGGAAATTACGCCTCATTACCCTGAATTCTCAGAAAAATTTGGGAATTATTATTATTATTTATTGTAAATTGCATTCATTAATGCCATGAAAAATAATCAAATGTACAATTTTACTCTTAATATTCCGTCACGCAATGCAGTAATCATCATTTCATTTTTACATATGAATAACAGAAAAGTTCCGACAATTACGCGACGTAGTTTTCACAACTCTCCATGATTTTTATTTCAGATGGTCAATAATTACCAAACCGAGGTTGATAAAAATCTTGTAATTGAACAAAATCAAAAAGACTCTTTTCGTAAATGAAACGAAACATTAGAAAATTGAAGTTATCACCGTATGATGTTATTAATAGACCTCAGATATAAAGTTAAAGCACAAAATGAAAATAAATAATGGTATGTTGAGTGAGGTTTTCTTGTGGTTTGTTAGATGCGTTTATGACTGCCTTGGGGCCAGTCACCCGAGTGTGGAATGGGTGGGTGAGTCGAGCGAAAGAATAATTAGTAGTTGTCGAGTAAGTACCGTGTGCTGAGGTAGAAGCGCAAATGCGGGAAGGGCGTTAGGGTGCTGAAGCTAACCACTCTCGTGGGGGCTCACGCGGCCAGTGGTAGGGTAGATTAGCGGTCGGACACGACCATTAAGTGCCCCTCTGTTCTCTCAGAAGCTATATATATATGTGTATAAATACCTACACGTAGTCACTATATATACGTAATTCTTTTCCTTCTCTTACTTTTTCCACTTCTTCAGCAATTTCGAATAAGAAATAGCGCGTCTAAGCGCACAATGAAGTAAAAAAAAAAGTGAAATTTAGAATTTACTGAGTTGGGAAAGTTTACTTTTCATCGTGCAAATGCATTGAAAATGAATTAAGTTCGGGTAGATTAATTGTAGAACCTTCAAGAATGAAACATTTAGATAATTTTTGATTTGAAGTGAATGATGAAGATTGTCATTTAAAGAATTCAATGGGACCTGGGTTATAATGAAATCAATCAGACATAACTCACGTGTCAACTGAAAATAATTAAACTTCCACGATATCATTTTTGTATCTAAAAAAGACCATAAGAAATATGATGAAATGTTCTATTTATTTGCGTAGCCTGACTTCATCAAAATTCGCATCTCTTTTTTTCAAAATTGTTTATTTCATTCTACACAATTGAGAACTCTCAATTGCACCCAAACGGGCACAATATTGTTCATTCATTCAAATAATTCCCCTATCAATCGAACAACAGTTACAATAGTAACAAGTGAAAAATTAATGGCAAAAGTTGTTCGATTAGCCAAAATAATTTGGTCACCTTTGAATCAATTGACATTTTAACAAAATGATGTCTTGTTAATACGATCTCCATCATTATCTACATCATTATAATTATCATTCGATCATACAATGACACACAAATCTATAATGCATGAATCGGGGTAAAATTTGATATTACACCGTTCGAACAGCTGCCAAACTCCAGAGAGAAATTTCCTCATTTCTACATAATGTATATCTATATATATCCATCAACACGTACACACAAATACACTCATGAGTAGCCATGTAGCTCATGGCATACATATATATATCTTCTGTTCGCACCAGTGGAACGTACCGTCATACAGTAATTAATAATCCATTTTGCAACGTTTTTTTTTTTTTTTTTTTCATTTCGTTGCACTTTTTCTGTTTTTCATTTTGTTATTTTTGTTTTTGTTTGAAACACTCGACGGTTGAAACGCCGCTTTTGCTCTTGGATAATTTATTATCGGCCACCAACTGCACCGCATTATATCGTTACCAGTGGCTTTTTTCCTATATATATTTTACGAACAGGGAGAACTCACATACACACTCAATTGCACAATGACCTGTGGCAATGTATACGTGCAAGTGTCATATGGGACGATTGAAGTGCTTTCTCCATTGACGTATATGTATGTGTATTCATATATGGGTTTAATTGAGAAATCAAACAATATTCTATCAATCATTCGCACAATTGTGAATTATATTCCATTGTTTTGTCTCGGTGTATCTATGATACAGTGAAAAATCAACGATCGGAAAATTGGACAGTTTTGTTTTATTCCGGAGTTTATTTCAATTCGTCCATCACGGTGGAATAATGACAGAGGAATAATTGTTTATGTATGGTGAGTCCCGTTTTTTTCTTCTCATTCGTTATGGATTCATGAAGAATTTATAAGTAAGAATACAGAAAATGTTAAAATTTTCATGGAATTATTCGTGAGATTTTTGAGTTTTGTATATTTTATTACTTGTATTCTAATGAAAATGGTGGTTGAGTACTTTCTGATTGTTAATATTTATGATTAGAAATTTTTTAGACATACTGTGAGTGGTTTTCGGTTGAAATCTCTTGTGGGTTGAACAATGTATTAAGAGTCGAGAATAAATCCGTCTCCGTGCGCTGGAGAATGGAAGCACATTTTTAATTTACTAAACTCTGATTCTAAAGGGCACTTCAGCTGAAAACATCATCGTTTCAAACTAATTATCAACTAAACTTTTCCATATTTTTATTATCATCGAATTTCAAAACTAAAAAAAAAAGTCATCATTGACTGTAAAATTCTATCCGATTGAGTGATCTTGGATTTTCGGCCGAGGCCCTTTGCTAATTTCTTTTGTGTCCATGTGCTACATCAAGTTCCTGAAGCTGAGAGGAGTTGTGGAAGTTTGTATGTGTTGTAGGATCGTCTCGATTACAACCCTATCCATCTGCATCTACCATAACAGAAAATATTTTTATGAATTGGATGTCTTGTGGAAAATCATGGGATTTATTTGTCTCAAACATCTGTCATACAGCGCGAACGACCTTTCCCAGAATGGGGTTCATAAAACAACAAATCCACGAGGAACAAAAAAATAAATGAAATCTGAAAATGACAGCGTTTCCTCTTCACTAATATATTTCCTTTCATTTCTATATAAGTTCTTCTATTCGAACATGCGTAGTTACATGAACACGCTCAACTTCCGCAAATGCTGACAAGCAGAGTATTTAATTCTTGACTTGAACAGTGCAGACATCGTTTCAGAACGTCCGGATATAACATTGTCACGGAAGTTAACTCAAAAACGAATTGCAGATGATATAAATTTCCTTACGGTTCTTGCGCACTTTTTTGTATCAACATCCATTCCAGTATGCACCAAGAAGTCTTTATTTTACAGGAAAAAAATACACTGGGGCTTGCATAAGGAAAATCACGATTGACGAAGCTCCTAAACTGAAATATTTTTTCTGCATCTCTTAATTATATAACTTCTTGGTGTAAATCAACTTCCCCTTCGTCATCCACATTGCATCATTCAACGCTAAACAAAGATTCATCTCAATACCGTCCATCATCAATCAATTCCCACCCTAAAAAACTCCAGAAAATCACAATTCAATTCTTTCACTGTGAATTTTCATTTCAATATTTTAATAATGGGTTTGATTAATTCATCTGTGATAAAAGTTCCCTTCATCAATAAAAATATCGAAAACAAAAAATTAGAAGTAAAATTGGTATTCTCGTGAAGTTCATGTTTATCAAATATTCCTGCAACTGCACTAAAAAACCTCATCATCTACTTCTCCTTCAAACAAATTGCAACCCTTCTTCCCTATCACTGTACAAAATTCTCCCCCATTCTGATATTGGTATCGCAATTAAATACTGATTGAACGTTTGGTATGTTTGTTGAGTAAAAGCCACATCAAAACCAAGTTTCTTTTTTCATTGACTACGCGCAACATCACAGCCAGGACATGGTGGTCAAACAAACGATGTGGTTGAATCTCGTCACAGGGTGGTATATATACGTTGAATGATGGGCGTTGTACTTCAACGATGGAATAACTACTAAACTATTTATATAAATACGTATATACTGCATGTACCAATCTGTATCAAGCGTGACGGAATGATGCTGTGATAGAATAGGAGTGGTGACATGAAAGTATGAAAGAGGTAAATTCATGTGTCTCACATTGCCACAGGTCATGTGCGATGTGATATACCTGGAACATCCTATCGCTCGTCTACGTGAATATATTTAGATGTGCGCGTACACGTTTACATACATAAATTGTTGGGTCCCTTTGATGCAACAATTGCAACTTTCCATAGTCTATGAAAGGTTTGCGTAGTCCCAAGCATAAACCGCTCGTTAAGCTGCTTTTCATACCCTGTTACTGTTGGAATGGTATGTGCGAGCATTTTTGCTCGTTATGTTTTGTATTGTATCAGGTTTGTTCATGTTGGTTGTTGTTTTATCACATTGCACATGTTGTTACACGTCCTGTAAAACCTTCACAAAATTTTTTCGCATATGTTATATTGTTTGTGTTACTTGCGTTTTATTTTTTGTTTTGATTTTCTCTATTTTCTTCAGTTGTTGGTGGGAGAATTTTTGTTCCATATTGTGACAGCAAGATGTGAATTTGGATCACGGTTTGATGGTCGTATGGATAGGGAGAAGGATTAGGGAGTGAAGTGATATCGAGAGATATATTGAAAATTTGTGGCTGTCATTTTTATGTTACTGAATAAATGAAGAATAGCATTTTTGATTCCGATGGAATTTTATGAAAGTATCCTGAATTAACTACATGGGGCAAGGTAAAAATCTGATCTTATCCGTCGATACGACTAGTCTGAATGAAAATTGAATCAGAAACTGTTTGCAATCTTTGATGTGAAAAATTTTGGGGTGATTATGATAATTTGAACATGAAAATTTTCGAAAATTCGTCATTTTTGTGTTCTTGTCAACCCCCACGTAGTAAAATCAATCTCAATTCCGGGCAATTTGTAATGGTGTTCTAACCGCATTTCTTCCTTAATATATTTCTTCTCTCCTTGCTGTTCTATAGCCGAAGGAAAATCCAGAATGGAGGGAAAAGTTCAATAGTTTGATTGACGCCAATCTACATTCTCGATCAAGGCTTTTAAAGTCATCATTTAAAAAAGTTAAATCAACTTTCAATTATCTAAATCGATGCAGTGCAGTTCCATGAGCATCAGTGAAATGGTTTTTTTTCAAATAGTTTCCTGAACATATCACCGAAGAGAGGGATGGATTGTGTGTGTGGTTGATTACATTTAATCACAAGAGTAATGCGGTATCTGGTAAAGAGAAGAATTGAGTGAAACGACCATTCAAGTACTTTTGATAGGAGAATTTATATGGCGGTCATGTCAAATTAGTCTCATTACACACAAACTTTAGACAGTCTCACAATTACAGTTGGCATCATCGGCATCCAGTAATGGAGCCATATAGAACAGCCCACGCCACCGGAACTTGACGAGGGTTTCAGCTCATTCGGATAGCGTGGCTTTATACCCGATGGAGCACGATCTGTCCAGGAATCGAATGTGTCCATCAATTTGAGAGATAACCACATGCCCAGAGCTCTTGCATTATGTGGTTTCCAAGTTTGTACAAAATCGTTTTCGATTCACATCCATATGCTCATCCATACTTGACAGATCTTATCGTTAAGATTTTTTTGTGTCTTAACAGCCAAGTTCTTGTTTTTATGTTAATAATCTACTCAAGTTCATGGTGGAATGTTTCCTCTTCATTGCAAATGGAATTAAAGGAGAACTTGATTTATATTCATTAATTACGATCATAATTGCGAAAGTAACTCTTGGGTCATTCAATCAAATCATTTCGAATTTTGCATTCAACTGTTCATATCAATAATTATGTTCTTCATTAATTAGCTTGTGGAATGGATATTTTGTGGTGATAAGAGGATTGGCACTGTTTTTGAAATAAGGTTTTGAAAATTTTTTGATGTTGAGAGAGGAGACTAATTTTGCCTCTGGTGAGAAAATAATTAGCCATTGAACGTTATAGAACTCCATCGGTTCAATGTTATGAAGGGAACAATAATCCGGTAAATATTCATGATAAAGTTAGCGGCTGTTGAACTCTTCTCTTCAGAAATTCTATCTATTTCACTTACAGACCATCATAATGAAACAAAAAATCCAGAACATACAGAAATATTGGCTCACGAGATCAGATCATAAAACCGAGAAGTTCAATTTTTCATTGAGATGTAAAATATTTTTTTACGACAGTGCACATCAAAGAGTATTTCCATTCCATGTCTTTTTTGACCATCTCGTTCTTTTTTACCACCTCTAGTTCGTACGCTACGTGCAACAATCGTGTCAGTATGATCGAAAAGCGTTGAAAAAGTGCAATCGGCCATCCTTTAATGACTATGCCCACCCGCACATTGTTCGATGTGAATTCACTGAGCGAACACAATATACACTAACACACATTGATGTTGAAAAGCCAATCGATTTCATACAACGCCTTTCGCACGAATGACGCTCTTCGTAACTTGCGGTTTCGCCTTTTTATTCCAACATTTTTCTCTTCTTCGGTTTTCAATTTTCATCAATTTTTTTATCTCACATTTATCAGCAGCTCATTTTCTATCTCATTGCATTTCCTTTTCAAAGTAATTTGCCACTTTTTTCTTCTCATTAAACTCTCACACAACAACAGCACTAATAACAATTACTGAGAGCGATAATAAAAAAAAATGGTGGAAAACAAAGAGAAAGAAATAAATGACATCACTGTAATTTGCCTATTAACCAACAACTTTCCACACAATTTTATATGACCTTTTATCTTTTCTTACTTTTTATATATATATTTTCGTTCAACTTGTCGGATAATTATCAAGCAATGTTGGGTGGAGGTGACACGACAATTGTCGAGAGTGCTTTCCGCTGAAATCTTCGTGCACTCACAGTTATATATTCCAACTTGTAATCGTTGGAAGCCATTGTTGCTACTTCTGAGCAACGAAATATGCTGTGCAAGTAGCCGGTCTTCTGTGAAATTCGGTGCACTCTGATGCAGGAGGATATAATGACGTAATGGCACACTCAACTTCAACAAGTTGTCTATAGAGAGTGCAGACGATATGGTGTTGCGCTTGTTTTTAGAGCTAAATCGTTCTTGCTTTTATACATCTTGTGTTTAACGTTTCTTTAGAACGCGAGCAAAGCTGTTGCGTAATTGACGAGGAATGTTTTTGAGACAAATGAATTGAGCTCTTGGATAAGAGGAAATGAACATCTACAGGCTTAAAATCAGCACTTGATACCAAAAATCCACTGAGACCTTCGCCAGGTTCAATGAAACGCAGTTTTCTGCAATACTGATGTGACGTTGACTTAGAAAAATTGAGCAAGAAGAATTCAGTCTTCCCAGGAATAATCTTAATGATAAAATCAACGATAATCGAATGGAAATAAGAAAAATGGTGCATCTCTTCCCGGAGGGAAAAACAAATTCTTCTCTCTGAATTCATCTTGAAACGTTCACAAAAATTTTATAAATTGAATATGAAGCAACTAAATGATTTATCAATATCCCATGCCAAAATATTTTTTAATATCATCAAAATCACCATTTCAATCCCCACAAATTTTACCCCTCTATCAAACTTTCAAACACTTACATTTAATTAATCCATATAAATTTATCCCCCACAATCTTTCATCGTTATTGCTGGTTTCTCAAAGCTGTTTATCTTTCACCATATGCTTCTTAATCACCTCAGCTTTCTCATTATCATATATACCGTGTCATGTAGATATTCTGTCTTTTTTTTTCTCTTCAACAATATGCTGCACACAAATCTCCACAAACGTTGTATTTCCGTGTGCCGCAACTACTTATCGCGTCTGACAGCATCGGTACTCGTTTCACTTATCTTGCTTTTCATTACGATCCAACACAACGTTTTATCCGACGCGCCAAAGCATGTCCGTTTTTAGTTGTGTACGTGTATATACAGAAAAACATACATATGTACACATATAATCCACTATAGAATTCCTTTATATAGCTGGTACTCATTATCTATGCTAATTAGGAACAATGTGTGTGGCACATATCGTATTTGCGGTAAACATGAAATCCTTTTGGAGAAGTTACAAAGCTGATAGGCTGCCTCACTAGCGCCAAACTTCCGACAGTGAGCAAAATCATCCAACACTCGACTCAAAGTATTGTATGACATCACCTCATACAAAGGCAACTTGAGTCAATTCGAAATTTCACCTTGTTTTTCTATAACGAAGTTTGAAAAAAATATATTTATTTCAGATGGATGGAAGTAAATTCGTTTTGAGTGTTATTTGATGAAGGATGAAAATTATGTGTCATCAATGCTTATGGAGGATTTTATTTGCGCAACTAACAGAGGGTGAAAGAATAAAATTTTCAGAAAAATTGTGGTTTCATGACTGGGCATATTAAGTAAAAACTGACAGACTGGCTTTCATGAATTTGAAGATGATGTTGCAGATTGGGAGTGAATTTTGTTGGAGGATCATTGAGTGTCATTGTACTGTTGTATGTTATGTTTGATTGATAATATTTTCCGATTACCGTGAGTGTTGCGGAGTTTCGATGCCATTCAGAGTATCTCAGCAAGGAAATCGCTTTTAGCATTTCGTATGTATTGTTGTGACTGATATTGGACATTGAAATTTACCAAATACTATTCCAGTTCAGTGGTAGAATATTTATTCTAGGTATAAACAACATGAAGGGACTGATTTGTCATCTATCCAACTTTAATTTTCTCCATAAAAATGATATTTGTTTTCATTTTACTCAACTTTTTTCATAACTGTACGAAAAGAGGATTATCCAATCAGAATTTTACACTGGAAAAAAATTATTCGGATGTTTTATCATCCCTCATCGTTAATAATTGGATTCAATGGATATCAATTCATGATTTATTGAGTATTGACGGATATTTGATCGACACAATCACCATTTATAAAATTAGTTCATAGAGTGTTGATGGTCGTCTGTTGGATCCAAATCAACCGTCTGTAGTGAGAAGTTTATGGAAATGAACATAAATGCACACTTATATGTACGAATTCATCTAATTACTAATAATTTCATGCACCATGAGAAAGTGTGGAGAAAAGTGGATAAAATAAAACAGGTAACAGTTCCAACAGCTTTCGCAGCATTTTGCATTCAATGTACTAAGTGTCATTGTTCAAGCAACAATTTACCCCCCACATTCACTGTACTGTCAAGATTTCTCTTGTTGTAAAAATGTGTAAATGACACGGAGTTGCTTGTCAATAATTTCTGTACACATTAAATTGAGGTAGGTGTACAAAATTATTTTACTGGAGAGAAAGCACGGAATGCATTTTTTTCTCTCATTAATCTGTCTGCATGCATAATGTTCATCTAATTAATCGTAAAATAATTCATGGATATACTTTAGATGATGAAGATGATAATAAATTTGAAACAGCACCCAATTCAACTTTGCCGATTGCTTCGAGAATGACTGGCAAGTTGGAATTTTTTCATCTGGAATTGATATTTGTTTCATGTGTGTACACATAGAAAGATATTTTCAGGCAAGAAATATCTCAAATCATGCAAATGAGAACAGTTCCAAACTTTGTGCACAATTCATATTATCTAAAATTGAAATGTTCCTCGTCCCTTTTTATTTCCTTCCCGAAGAATGATTTTCATCTCTGCAAAGGAAATTATTAAAGTGAAAATCCTCCTCAAATAAATTTATTATTCGTACAATTCTTATTCATCATCCACTGTAATTGGAATGGGTGTTTCATTAAATTTCTGTTGCATGGATAAATTTTTCCAGAAATATTATGAACTCTGGGGAAATTTGTGAATATTTGTAGCGGAAATTTGTGGCTATTCGGTGAAAAGTGTGATGTTCAAATGAAAAGAATAAACGTGAGAAGCGTATATTGCATTTTATATAACGCACAACAGAGAGGACGGTGGTGAAGAAGATGAGTGCAGCACACGGAACAATGTATAGACAGAGTCATATGGAAGACGAAATGATGTGAACATAACATAGAATGGAGGCAGCCTGACACTCTTCGGGGAAATACACGACGGTGGAAAATAATGTTGCGCTCATTTGTTCTGTCAGACAGTGATTCATCTCTGCTGGATCAGACTTAAAAAATGGTGAACCACACGGAAACGGTGTATTTTTCATCTGCACACTTATCGTGTTTGTCTTTTACTTTTGTCTACTTTTTCGTTTTCATCTCTCTTCCATTCACCCTTCCCATTCAAACACAGCTCATCAAACTATCATCGTTATTAACTCTATCCGATTTCGAACCGAGACAAAAACGTCTATAAAATTTTAAAATCATTCAAAATGGACAGTGGAATTTCTAGAAATTCTGATAGACACAACTACTTAAAAACTCTCATTTTGGATGAATGCTAACATATTCGCCAAGAATCTACAAAAAAATATGCAATACAGCCCATTCCCCCATCCAACTGTCTTGAATTCATCCCGTCCATGTCAAAATTTAGATTTATTCTTTTAATTCATGAAAAAAACTCTCACCCCATGACATCTTTCACTCAGACATCCAACCATTTATCAAACCAGTTATACTCCTCACTCTTTTCCACACCTTTAATTTTTGCCCCACAATTCCCACAGTAACAAAATCTTATTGAATTCAAACAATCACACACAAATACTCCAATTACAATCGTCAGAAATAAATTTCTTATCATCATTATCATATTAAATATAATCAGACCGTATATTAAATAAAATGAATGGTCGTTTCAAGCATCGCATAATCATCATAAGAACTGTGTAGAAGCTAACTCGAGCAAACTATCGATTGTTGTACTAATACAACCATAAACATTTATTCACGTGTATACATGTGCATGCACATGGGTATATGTGTATGTTATGTATATATCTATATATGTATGCATAAATGCGTGTCGTGTCCCCACCAACAGGACGATCGCGACTTCTCGTCGGTTAACTCGATTGCCCGGTAATTCATCGTGGTCACGAGCAACGACTCTGGATTACGTCTTCCCTCGTTTTACCTTCAGGCGACAAATCACTGCCAGCGCGGTTAGCACGACGCTGTTAACGCGCGTTTGCGTTCAGCTATATTGTGTGCTTGCACCCCGTGTATTAAAGGTGCACACGCGGTTTTATATGTGTACAGTCCGATGGCCATGAGGGTCTCTATAGACAATATACAGTTTGGTCTCGCTGTTGGCGTTAATATCATACGATGTGCTTGCGTGAGTTTTCCTAATTTTAGTTGCAGTGAATGTGAGATTACTCTGTATATGCGATTTTGTATGTTTAACGTCTAATTTTTTTCTTGAAGAAAATGGATGCTCTAGTTCACTTTTTAGTTTGGTTAGTTCTCGAGTTTATTCGTTTTTGTATGAAGTCACAGATATTGCGTTGATCGAGTTGATGGAGATGATTCTTCAAATGAATTGGAGAAATTTGATTTTTTTTTTTCATTGTTGCAATCTGAAGTGGAAATACTTGATGGATTATAAGCTGATGATCTGTTGGGATTGGGAGATGTTTATTGTGAGGTTTGCGTCAAGTTTATTGCTGGATATTGTGAGATGGGTCAATTTAGCTAGTTTGTGTGTTCTGCAAATAATTTTTAGAGATTTCAAGAAAATGAATCAATTTTCAATTTGTGGATTGTGTATTGGGGCAAAAGGAACTTTGCAATGGAGGGGATGAGGTCAAAATATTTTATCGATGGAGATTGAATGTCTGTTAGTTGAAAATTATAAAATAATGAAAACGATTCAGGGATAAATGAAAATTCAATAATTTGGAATTGACAAAAGTCGATTTTGGAAGAAATAAAAAGTGACAGGGAATCATGTTATTGGATGAACGATAAGATTTATTGTTATTGGAAGATAATGAAACTGAATTTGTGACAAGGAATGTGAGATTTACATTGCAAACATTGGAAATTCAGTCGTGAAATATTGTACAGGCGTGAAAAAAAAAAACCTTCACCAATTCAAATCTTTTCTTTCTACATTCCATTGAATCAAATTCTAGAAAAGAACGAGATGCTAATGAATATTTCCGGTGAGTGAATAAAAAGTGAGAGTAAAATTGCGAAAAGGAGGAAAAGAAAAAAAATGGAAAGTGACATTCATTTTCTTCATTCTTATCCCTGACGATATAGTTTCTTCTCCCCTCACTTTTTTTTTGTGTCAAGTAATTGTGAAGTGAGTAAAAATGTACGAAGAAAACGGAAAAGGAATTGTCCGTGATGAATGCTGGCTCGTTTCTTGTCGGTGCGGTTTGTAATTTTGTAAATTAGACGACGTCAGCAAAATAAAACTGCACACTTAGTCATTATGAGATGATGCTGTTTTTAATGCAGTAGTTTTGTTGTGAGTAGAGAGGTGAATTTCATGTCCGGCAGACGATATTCCCAAGAGAGGAGATAAATACAATACAAATGTGAGAAATGATCAAGGAATAATTATTTCATATGTGATTTTTTCACTACACAGATTTTTCCCCACTCGCATAGTTATCATTTTTTAATAACTACGACATTCTATTGGTTGATTCCGTTCTAATTACGCCAAGAAAATATAAAAAATATCTCTTGTGTACTATGCGATGCGAACTTACATCATTGAATTGCTATCGATATCGTATCCATGGCTCAAATTATTCCTTACTCAATCAATTTTGATAAAAATGAATACCACAGTCCATCCATATTTGAAATTAAATATCACAAAACAAACTTCGTTACGTCGTGATGCTTTATTTTGAGATGAATAAAGACCAATAATCGAATCATTTCAGCTCTATCGAAAAAAAAATCGATAATGATTCGTAGATTAGATTCTTGATATTATCAACTTTGACGAGAATTTCTCAGTAATCAAAATATAATCTGTGTGGAGGTACATGCGAATTTTATTCACAGTTGGTACTGCATTTTTGTGTTTTTCTATTGAATTACAACAGGATCAATGTAGATGATATGAACTGAAAAGTGGCAATTGGAAATATGTGAGAAATTCGTAAATAATATTGAATATGATGAGGAAAATATAGTGACAAGCTGGAAAAAAACATGAGCGAAGGATTCTTTGAGATACAGAAACAAATACTGACTGAGATAAAAATCCGGAATATTCACCAATATAAGAAAACATTTGATTGAATTTGAAAATATTTTTTTCTTTGTCTCTCTCCTGTGGGAATACTTTCCACTTTATTTCCTCTCTATTTTTCTCCTAGATTCCTGCAACCTATGAATCGTTCATTTCTGGGCGTTGACGCTATGCAAACAATTTTCTCTCATGCAACTAATATAATAAATATTCAAGCGCGCAAAATTCCTGTTGAATTTTTTTCTGTTCCGTCTTCATCCATTATTAGAAAATTTCTGAATGTTACACAGGTTTGTGTTCATAGTTATATTATGCATACACTGCAAATTTTTGAATCCACAAATTTTATCAATTCCTGAACGTTTGAATTATTTCCATCATCACCAGTATATATAATTCAAGCTTGCACAATAAAATTAATAATTCTTCGTCTATATGAGCCTTTCATGGGTGCAATTAATAATGCATGAGCATATTTTTGTATGGATTTGGCAGTCCAACATTACTCTGATTTCGTGATGTTATTGAGCATGAATAAAATAGTATTTATCTATACATTGTGGAAACAAGAAAACTGCAATGATATTTTTCCATCCAATTTTTCCTTTCGATAATAATTTCCCAAGAATTTTCTCGATTGAATTCTGATTTGTAAATCTGTAAGATTTTCAAAACCGATCGAGATAGATTGAGAGGGTGAAATAGAATGGATTGAACGCGTCTGGAAACGCGACCACAATGCGAGTGAGTTGGAATAATCATCGCTAGTTTGAGATTTATCATGGACTTGTATTCCAGATAATGATCGTTTGACATTTTTTTTAATAAAAAAAAAAAAGAAGACAAAGTTTGACAGAAATTCTTGAGGCATTCTGATCATTTATTCCATCTGGTGATAACCCACAGGAATGACATGACTTTGTCAGTATATATAGACATGTAATTATTTGAAATTTGTGTTGATGTGGATTGTTGATTGAATTAATGTCGAAATTAGATCGGAGGACCCTGGGGTGCTTCGAAACGATTGCAATAAACATTATTATAATTCCATTCCAAAAATAGTTCAATGATTTTATCACTGAATCACTATCGCTTTGATAGAAAATTTATCGCATGAATTTCGGATTTTCGCTGTTCAAATATTTAACATACGTTTGCGGTAGAAGGGAAAGAGGAAGAGCATGTAACACACGTGCCGCATACCACTAAATTATATCGCAATTTATCCAAAATGCGCGTATGAGACAGTGCCGGTAAAAATGATATTTATGATAGAATAAATTAGCGTTACTTCTACTAACAAATTCTGTTTTGCCTCATTGTTTCAGCATGTATGATCGGGAAATGTTGAAAATTTAATTACAACATTGTATGAATCAATTAAAACAGAAGCATTTGGGAATGCATTAAATTCCTTTGAAAATTTAATTATAGGATCGATCGTCGATGAATTGTCGGAGACTTTCACGCGAATTTCTACCTGAATATTTGCTAAAATATCTGAAAAATATTTATCACATAGCTTCCTACAATGCATATTAAGAATTCCTCCGTGAATGTGGAAATGCGAACGTTTTTCTATTCTTAGAATTATTCTCCAACTCAATCAAATCAGACCATTGCAAAATAAATCAATCTAATCACCATTGAATCAATTGACAGAAATAAAAATGGATCCTTGACACCTAGTGACATTCGATGGACGAACTTCGATTGACGATCGTCAATCTGAGAGAATTATTGTACACCACAGTGTCAACTGCTGCCTCTAAAATTAAACAGTTTCCTAATTCTCGGAATCACCGACTGTCAGTCATGATACTCCATAAATAATTTTTCGGATACTAAAAGCTCAATCATATGAAATAAGGTCAAATAAACCACCACAATTCTTGACAAGTGGTATTGTGTACTATTATGTTATCATCTTTGTTATAAAACTAAATTAAAATACGAAACAAAATCAACAAAGATTATATTGAAGAACATGTCGTGAAATTCATTAATATTCATACACAAAATATAAAATCGGACGTTATCAATTTCAATCTTGAATATTCCAGCCATGTATATTTCTATACAACCCAAGAATATATAAAATTACACAATCCATATTCATACAGAATATATGAAAAAGAAAAACAAGAAAAAAAAACGTAATTGCCATATTTTCCACAATATTTCTTCACATATTTTCGCATACATAATTTTCTGTTTGAGAACCCGTACAACTCCCATACATAATAATCATCGCAAAGTGTCTCTGATCGCGTGTTTGAATAAACGACGCAAAAATAGTTATGCGATGGCGCTAGTGTTATCTCAAAATGGCGGGGAGATAAAGTGCATGCTCGTAGCGCAAGAATATATCTTCGTGATCGAAGCGGCATAAAATGACAGAGCTTGCGAATACAAAGTTGCGCAGTAGTGTCTGTTGACTATATAAATCTCACGATTGTTATGTACATAAAAATATATACATATATGTACATAAATATACATATATGAAAGAAAATAATGAGTGTCACCCCGGTTGTATTTTTGTTTGCACAATATTGTCACCCACAAATGGCGTGAGACTTGTCAATATATATATATATAT
>JABMBR010004973.1:0-19394 GCA_018881525.1 Meteorus sp. PSUC_FEM 10030008
GAAACTAAACATGAGTATTACAATTTTGATGACTTCTGCGTTGAACAAAGATGAATTTTACAATTATTGCAGTTTCTTGATACTTTCTTGGAAATAACGGATTGTTAATATAATATTATATTTAATAGTTGCATTTCATGAATGCAATACTTGGAATTGACATAAATGTGCTGATAAAATAAGTATCGATTCAATTGTGTTCATAGCGAGTCTGGCTATATGGTATTTCAAGATTCATATTTAGTCTGGCGACATGAGCGCATTGGTTTATGTATTTGATGATGCTGATTGGTCGTGCGTCTTGAGTGCACGGCCATCATCAATATGCATAGACAGAAAAAACTAGGTAGGTAAGCGCTAGGTCGGTCAAAAAGATGGAGATAGTTATAACCACGAAGAAGAATTATCAATCTTACTATGTGTATGTAATCTCGTAATTGGTGTTGTTTGGGATACTTGTGGATGAATGGAAAAGTGACGAATGAGGACAGTATTACATAGATAACAAACATATAAATTGCAAGAACATCAAGTTAGAAGTATATTCTCACCTAGCGTAAATCGTGCTAAAAGTCTACCATCATGAGCTCTGGCAGAGGCAGTGAAATTGCTCCATGATTCTAGTATGAGATTTTTACCCCTCCTCGATCTGACACTTGAGGCAATGAGCGCATCCAGTATCGCTGCTTGGCCCCTGAGCTCGATGCCACCTGGTACTACTTTTAATGAACCAATACCTTCCTGTAACAAAATTGCTGTTATGAATTTTTCAGTTACATCATTTCTTCCTAGAAATTCGATAATAAACCCCGACAATAAATTTTTACAAGAAGGTTATTTAGGTACAACGGTAGAGAAAGAAAACCTTGGGTAGTGAATGCCCCCAATTTGTCAGAATGATTTGGAATTAGAATTCACAATTAAACAGGTATCGCATCACGCTTTTGACGAGATCGAAAATGATTCTTGATGAAAGACTGATTTTCAGTTATTCCAGTAGGGTGTCTTCTGCTGGTTTGAATGACGCGATTCGATACATCATCAAAGGATCTGATAAAATGGGAAGAAGTGTATGTACTTGTCAATAATATACTTCTATCTCATGTCTTTCCATTCCAATTTTTCCTTGCTCATATAGTGCTCATATAATTCAAGGGTTTTTTTTCACTCTATGTCATGTTTCGCATATTATTCATTCATCGAAACAGCAAAGAAAAATAGGCCTGCTTTATTCAACTATATAATATCAACGATTAGCTAGTGAGTTTAGGATTTGTTGGACGCTTCACTGAATTCCCAACACCGACTCCTCACCGATTAGCACATAAATGAATTTATTCACACCACATTATCAAAAGAATGCATCATAATAGAAGGTTCAACGAGAAGTTCTGAATCTGTAGTTCTATGGATTAGAAAAATAGCATTGCTAATGTAGCTCCGAATGTTATCTATACAAGTGAATAAGTTTCTAATGGTGAGGTTTACCGCTCAAAGATTCGATAGCACTAACCCGTTTTATCCTCCAGCATACGATGGATACTATGTATGTAATGGTACATTTGGAGATCTTCGTCCCAACTGCTTTGTTACGATTATCTGCAAGATTGTCCATAGAATTAAATTGCGCTCATCCTATTCCATAGTGAATTGCAATAACAACTAACTCTATCGACTTGAATATAATTCCAATTTTTTCATCCAGTTAATTCTATTATACATTACCATAAAACGTATTTAATTATAATATTTCATGATGTGATGAATATTAATTAGTAGAGCGTACATTCAGTCATTGGGGGAGGTTACAGGATTATATCTCGTGTGTGGTGTATTGCAATTTTTCTTCAATTATTCATTGAGGTATGCGTACAGAATTATTAATCTCCTAAAATCATGACATGAGATTCTGTGGCGCTGAATGAGTAAATGTTAATGCAACATTTCATATTCATTGAGATGAAATTTGGCCAACCACACTGTTAGAATTGATCGAACACCAGGAAGACAATTGACAGTATCCAAACCTCATTTGGTAACAGTTGCCTATGTGCAGTTTGAAGTCTTATCAAACAACTCATTTGCCATCATTTGGATTTTTTCAGTCAATTATCACACGAGGAATATGACCATCCGTTAGTACAGACGATAGTGTATGATTTTCACAAGACAAAAATAACGGAACTGATGAGGATACAGGTGAATTAATTAGCGGACTACGTGTGTGAAGCACTCCCAGGTTTACTTATTTACAGTAACCAGGATCTACAAATGTTGCAGTTATTCTCTTCAGCATTCAATGAGGCATTATTATGCATTTCATGCTCAGATTTCATTCAGTCTGATATTTAATTCCAGCAGGATTTTGTGAAAGCAACATATTTTCTGTGGTGTTTGAGAGAATTTATGTTCCTTGAACTCAATGTTCATTCTGGTTCACATACGACATTCACGTCAAACATACACATGAATACTTCGAATATAGTGTAAAGTCACCACTGATAAATGTAATAATTATAACTGAATGACTATGCATCCATTCATGAATACTGTGAAACATGTCAGTTCCTGCATTCAGATTCCCATTCGACAGTGTTTGATTAAATTATTATATTAATGTTTCAATCATTGCGGTAGTGATGATTGATAGTGGTAATGGATGTAAATTATCTGTATACAGTCAATAAAGGATTGTAAATTAATTTCTATCCTCCCATCATTCACTGTCGACGTTGAACATACACAGTGTCACGATAAAATGTGCCTCCATTATCATACATCAGTATATAGTTACTGCTATATGTCATGAGAGTTTAATAGGAAAAATAGAAGAAAAAAAGAAGTATGGATGAAATAGATGCAGAATTCAATTAACCTCGATGCTCCTGGTGATTCTCGGACGTTCATTGCTCAATTCCCGTTGGAAAGTTTACTAACCGTCTTACGACTGATCGTAACAATAACGCCAAGGATTTCAACACTATATACACGACATACAGGACATTTTCATGAGCATTTAACGTTTTAGACTCGCAAGCTCACCTCCAATGCTCATTTACTATGGGATATTCACGTAGTTCTGGAATACTTCTCTTCCACACCCAGTATAAACACCACCTTTTCCATTCCACTATATTATCCCTCTTTGCATATTCTCATGGCGTAGATAGTCACCGTATATAATGGAAACCAAAATAATGCTCTTTATGTGCGACTATATCACTCACGTTCATGATTGTTTTGTAACATTTCGCGTGTGCAATAACAATATCATCACTGGACATATCTTGTGGTTTTCAATATATTGAAATGTCACCAATCAAATACGAAGAATTTTGCTAAGACTGTGATTGCGGATTTCAGGATCCAGAGTTCGACACTCCATGATATTGAGCGGTGAATTGCGTGGTGATTTTCTTTCAGTGATAAAATAAACTCGAATCATCTTCTTTCCAATCGAGCGTCAATTCGAAGAGATATGACAGGTCTAATGTATCCACGACGAGATCCGAGAGAATAAGCAGTGAGGTGTAGTAAAATAATTTGATAAATGCACGGGTCGAATTTATGTCATACCTAGCCTTTGGAATTCATTTTACAACCTCTGTTCCCTAAAATTAAGTAAGCCAACTGTTAATGAATCACAAATTGATGACTTATTTTAGTTCATTCAGCTTGATCCATTATCGGATGGTTTTCTTATCCTGGACGTGAATTTTCTGTAGGAATTGCCTCTCTCTGGTGGTTAATTATGTACATGATCACCCCTTCATAAGTGTGTGGCATGTAACTAATCACAAATGAATCTCTTCGAAGATCAATCAATCAATTATATGTCAATAATTCGCTGGTCATGAGATGGCGAAATTTTTGTATTTGTAAATGGTTCATTTGATTCTAGACGACCTGGTGATTGCCAGCCGCATATGAAGTGTTGTGACATGCGACATGTGATACGATAATTTCACTAAATTTATCTCACGATTTCATGCATGAGTAATAGATCTTGAAAAATTTGGAATATGTTGATCGGTGCAAATTAGATCTGGATGAAATGCGGCATGCTCTGCTTTAGAAAAAATGTTCAACAAGCAAAAGGATAGTTATAAACTCAACATTCGGGATTGATGTGTGGAATGTGTACGATAACGCGATTGGGGATAAGGCACGTTCGGATTACTCGGTGGTGCACTGGCATAATAGTTTTGCTCCGAATGCTGAATGATATCATATTGCATCATAAAAGATATTTGATGAAATCTATGATGAGCGAATCTGCATTCATTCCTCAAGTCTTCAACATTCCGCAAGAGTCAAAATTTTATTACATTCGGCACACACAACATAACTTTTTGCCGGATGCTATGTATGAGCTAACCTCGACAGGAAGTTCGCTAAATATTCAAAATCATAAAAAAAAAACGAGGTGACAGGTTGGGTCACATGTTTTATGATCGCTGGGATTCTCAGGAAAGCTGTGCGCATCCGAGATGGGAACTCTTGACCAGTTGAATCGGAAAATATCGACAGCCCAATGAAAATACTCGACACATCTCGCCGAAACTTTTCGATTTATCAGTGAGAGTGGGAGAGGGTTGATATCCAGCAATGAACCCCGGAACTATTTTACAGTACCTCGTACAATGATACTAAGCCAACCATCAAAACATCATGGAAAGCTGCCAATTCATCATGATGGATGTGAAACATTGAATGTGTGGAAATGATTGTAGAAAGTTGTCGAGTCGTCTCTCCAATTTTCCTCAGTTCCCAATCACTTATTGAATAGAAGGCTTCAGCTTCACAAAAAATATCACAATTATTGAACCATTTCACTTAAAAAAGTGTTCATATGAAACTGTTCATGCTTCATTAATTTAAAGTGCGACATCCTGAACCTCTTGTCACATTACATGCAGTGGAATTTACGACATTATCAGCGTTGAATTTCGATTCCAGAGAGTTTAGTGCGAAATAGCACGCATACACAAATTTGTCAACTGTGTAATCTGTGGCTTTGTTGATTCACGGCCATGAGGTAATAGCTCGAAAGATTTGCAACATCAATTCATGCAACAAAAGATTGGGTTGTACAATGAAGTTCCCATTGGATAATATCAAATGGTGTGTCGTACATGGCCATTCGTATAGTGATCGAATTTGTCTTACATAATTCTATTTACACATGTATGGGCAGAAGCATAATCGCATAGATGAGAAAGTAGGGAATCCTCTCTCAAGTGCTGGGCTGACTATTGAAATTCTCAGCTAACCCACTTCCATTTATCCCATGATATCTTACGAGAAGTCTGGATTTCGGCACACCTTATTCAATTCTATGATCCTCCTTTATAAGACCAGTAATTCACTGAACTAGTGAACTAGAACCACAATGGATAGAAATTCCATGGGATTGATAATAATGTTAACAATATCAGTCAGTCGATCTGTCTGATTCGTTTTGATGTTCATTCCAAATAGAACGAAAGCAACTGGACGATTGTGCACAATGTCATTTTGTCCCTATTGTATTCGAAATTTTTCAATCTTCCTGTTTGTTCACTGGCTCATTGTTTTGTTGTGTAATTGCAGAATACGATTGAAATTATATCACAGCGAGAGAGAGTATAAGATTGTATTCAGAATAAACTTCAATAATCTGAACCTTCTTTATAAATGAGGAAAATAACGAAGAGGCAATGTGTGAGTTGTGCTTACGCTCCTTGTGGCTAAAATATCTGACCATAATGAGATGGATAATTATGTACATATGCATGTACCTCAAATTTCAATCTTTCTATTGCTCGATTCATGGAATTATATTTCAAGTTACCTCACGGCAGAGAAATAGAATGAATTTGAAGGAGAACACCCGGTTCCAGGGTTGCTTAAGGGCATCATTAATGGAGATACATTTGAACCGTAAACCACAACTCTACAATCCAGTCGCAAACAATAGTATTTTCGCAGTCTCCTCATCTTTCTCTTCAATTCACCCATTCGGTTTATCGTGAGTGTATATTTGTTATCCGACACATACATTGTTTGTTTACGTACACTCCACTGGAGCTCAGAGATATTGAACCGTCATAATTCCTAATTTATTATTCTAGAATCAGGTTTGGTTGTCACATTGGTTTGAAAATTCTTCAATAGCATTGTGTGAACAATGTCTCCACTCTTTATTTCTATGATAGAGAAGCCCTCACACAGAGAAGGAGTTTGGTGGATTGTGATAAAATTTACAAAACAATTAGACCGATTGCTATGTAGGATATAGTCTCTGTGTGAATTGAATCCGATAGAAGATCTAATAGAAATTGCAATGCACAGGATTGTGAAGAAAAGTGCTTTAATGAAAAAATTTGACCAGAGAATCCATGTTCTAGCAAAGTAATTATAAAAATTTATGTGAGCTGTAAACTTCTTCTGTAGTTTACAGAGTGGGAAATTGAAACTACATGGAAATTAGCAGTTGTTGTCACAATCGCACTCCGTCTGCAATGATGTCTGTTCAGGGAATGATATTGCTCGTTTGCCACAAAAATTCACAACTCTCAATAGCGCGTGTTGTGTATATAATCCATCAGATTTCATTTTCATTCAGCTTTTTGTTCGCGCGATCGAGAATATAAATTCCAAACGTTCAAGGACTTCGTTTGCTTCTAATGAACGTTGGTATATTGATATGTATGACAGTTGTCATACTTTACTACTTGATATAGAAATCTTTTTCTCTCATTCAATCCAATTGATATCTGGAAACCGAAATGAAAGAAGAGGTTGTAAATTGAATATTGACCAACTACAGCAAGAGTTAAATTGCAGTCATGTCCTTTACTGAGGATCTTGTCCGATCTCACTGGATCTACATGAATGGATGACTTTAGTTCGTGGGGTGGATTATCTAACCTGCTATCGTTATTTTTCATTTGTTCCATTCATATCGCTAATTTTGAAATATGTTTTCCGAATGTGGTATTAAAGAGGTTTCTTTCCATCAAATGCACTGGAATTTCTGACAGTTGTTTCATTTTGCTGATGATTACATTTCCCCAATTGGTAAAGAAAGAGTTCCTCCAACTTCAGGTGATAATACGTGAGGGTAGTAATAGTCTCTTGATGCGAGATGCTTTATTCATTCATCCAAATCAAAAGCCACGACTTGTTGTCATCCATATCAAAATGATTAATTTTCCCGTAGACAGATTCGTGCATCTGAACACAATACCCAACTATTATATCAACACTCCTACTGTTGTGATCCAATAAAGCCAATGTCTACTGTTGTTGAGATCACTTTTGTTGATAAAGCTATCAGAGTTGTACAACTATGGTAAATTCCAGATAAACTTTACATTAAAAAATTCAGAAATACTGACGAAAAGTAATTAAACCTCCCAGGATAAACACCTTCATACCCTGCCTAAATTTACTCCAATTCTGTATCAGCGTCCCATTGTGTTTTCGTTCGAAAAGCGCTCTCCACCACAATCGTACAATTCCATCAGTAAAAATATAAATTTCATCTGATTCGCAATTTTACGTCTCATCGCATATTAATTAACTTTTGGAGTACTCGCAAACTTCCCTAATACAAAATAGTTATTCGGATGCAGATTACATCAGTGTAAATACATTTACTTCCTTTATGTGACCTATGCACATGCATATACAAGTACACAATATAGATATTTGTATATGTGTAGGGTTTTATTGTTGGATGTTGGTATTGCTGAGGTATACAGCACATTACACACTCAGAATTCATAGCGTCGTCCTCGATATATTGCACTTGTACTTGGTGACTTGAGGCCACTATAATGGATATCCTTTAGTGCTAGGCAGGTGTGTATGGAACGACAGGAATAGGGGCATACATGCACCTACTCCAATAGATACAGCAAGCGGGTTATAGGGGTCCATTCAGTTACTCTTGGTATTAAGTAGGTGGGGATATATTCAGAATATGGGTGTGCATGTAAGCCGTTAGTGCCAATATACAATGTTGGCCAGCATAAACAAGGCTTGGTGCGTTCATGTCCCTTGGAAAATGCCAACTTAGATGCTCTAACCAAACATCTTATATTGTTATAAACAATGTGTGTGTTTATATATTGAAGCGAAAGATATGAGACGATTTTGTAGGCGGTGGTGGGAAAGAGAAATTGTGATAGGCGGATGAGTATATTTATGACATAGAAATATATTGAAATTGCAGACTTGATAAGAACATGTGGAGCGTGAGGAGACTTTAGTTATTTATAACATTATGGTCGAATATTCTAATGAAAACAATGCGGTATGGTGTAATTGACTATTAATGGTCGAATTAAAACTTTTATTACATGCACTCGATATATTCAATAATGAAATTCATAATGGGCTACTCATTAGTTTATGGTTCATTGCAGAGTATTGAAGTACCAAGAAAGTACTAAAGGAGTAAATTTCTTTGAATTAAGAATTGTCTCGATATGGGCTATCAAGTCATTCCATATTTGCACGCACAAAGAGTAGAACGTGGTAGTATAAACGAAACATAAAAGTGTATTTGTGTACACAAGGGATCTGTATTGTATGGAACGCTCACTGCTTCCCGTTAACGATTCTCGTACACATGAGCGCACGTTTTGTTACAACGTCCGAACACTTGAGTCTAATCGAATGTTTTGTATTTGATGGACAGAGTCGTTCGAGTATTTGTTGACGGCACCACCCACGTTTAAATTTTTGTTTTATGATTGAACTCGTTTTTGAGTTCTTTTACAGCTGCGAATCTACACATAAGTCAGACGAGTTCATGAATTTGCGGTTTATCTTTCAAGGAATTTACCATGTGAGATGCGTCTCATGTTGTTTATATTCTGGATACATCGATCATTGACGATAAATTGACATTCGTAGTTCCTCTATGTGAAGATGAAAATTACCATGAGCGTATTTGGACAATAGAGGGTTGGGTACAAGACTGGATCCCGTACGATTTTTCTATCATTCGATTGTATGATGGAGGAATTATTTTATGTACATGTGGTCCTTCTCATAATTCATAGAACAATGTGTGGAGAAATGTCTCACCCAAAGAAAATATGAAATGAATCAGATTTGCTCGTACATGCACGACGTTCATTTGATAGTAAATTCAAATACAACGACTTTCATACTGAATTAAGAGACAATGAAATGAACATTCATGACATCATTAGTTATTCTTATTTAGTCGAAGGATCACTTATCAGCACAGCATTGAAGTTGCCAATTGCGCATAGAACATTTACCTAACACATTGAGAATGTGGAGTTCTTGGTCATCATCAAATATATCAACAGAAACTCAAAGGAAATGTACCACACATGTAAACGTGGTGGTATTGACCGAATGTGAAACCGCATGGAAATGGCCAACGCGCATCCGGGCATCGCCCGTTCATCTTCAGTAACTTTGATATAAATGGCGGTTTCACCACGGTGATTTTGGACAGTCAATAACTATTGAAAAATCACAAAAAGAAACGTTATAAATGAACTGTAGTGACATCAAGTTTATAATCGTTGGATTATCCAATGTGATCCAACAAGAGTTCTTGGTGAATAAATTGAAAGTTCGGACCGTTGATATTTCGTTTCGCCCTGGTGGAACGATCTGCAAGTGCACGAATTTTGTTCGTAATTTATTCTCAATAAGAAACTGTCAATTAGCTATGGAGTTTAGTGATGATTAGAAGTGTACCGTGTGGATGAGAATTAATGATGCAGACATGAAATGGCGATGGAGTTCAATCTTTCATTGTTTTTCCTGGATACTTCATCAGGATATCACGAAAATATTGCACATCACACAATAAAGATCATCTGTGCTGTTCACACAATAATGGATCATGCATGATGCAATCATGAAAAAAGAATTTGATATCACAATTTGCATTATTGTGAGTGATTACTGAGTTATTGTTTATAATGAGGATTCAGAACTGTTGATATGATGGAATCACTAATGACTGCATGCACACTCTATGTGATTGGTTTGAATGGATTCTTTTGTCAGTGCAGGAATTTGGACGGTATGATAAAACAAACTGAATTCTGATTAATGGTCTGTGAATAAAGTTAGAGTTTGTAGCAATCCTACTAATAAAAAAAAGGGACTTCTAAAAAAAAAGAAGTAAGAGAAGCAATCAGAATTCGAATACAATTTCTTGCAATTATTAAATTATCTGTTCAGTATACCAATTACTGATTAGAATTGATTCCATCTGATCAGTCAAATTTTATAAAATGGAGTGTATGGAGTCGCTCCTCTGACAAAAGTTAAGAATAATTAATAAGACACATATTGAATATTGATGAAGCGAATAGAATTAGAACTCAGCACCAAGAAATTTAGTGAATTGAATATATGAAAATATATAGTGTGTAGAGATAGCTTTGTCCGTATCACTGTGAAGACTTTGGAGGGAATAAAAGGTGATGTGGAGGAGAAAAAAAAACAGAGAAAAAGGCGTGCGATGAAAATAGTGAAGGGGCGAATGAGAATGCGGCTATTGGAAAAATTGAGATCTCATTGAATATGAATAACTCAAAACGAAGTAGTATATATAAACGACAAAGTGGAACGATATGGAAGAATATGAAATATTTCACGATTTTTTAGAAGTACATTGCATTTCTATTGCTGACATGACAACAGAATGTGAAAGACGTCTACAGATAAGAAATTTTCACAATAGTGCGATACATCCACGCAGGTTTATTATTTTTTATTCACGTACTGGCGTTTTATTTATGGTCAATTACTGAAGTGTAGAATCACCGATTTGAATCCTTTCAACAACCATGCAATTGACAATATCTATAATGTTGACTAAAGAAATTTGGAGAGGGGATGGCATAGTAGAGTAAAAAATATTTAATGTAAAGAAAGTCAGAGCTAAGGAAGCGGTGGATAGGGTGACGACCAGTGGGACTGCGGAAGCACGAAGCAGGAAATAGAAAAAAAAGTAGTAGAGATCTTACATTTCCCATGGGGTATTGCGCCACGTGATACCAGTGGCGCAGCAGAGTCCTCATTCTCGGATTGATACTCAATTCCCGTCGAATTTAGTCTTCCATCGTAGGATCATTGAACTAGATCGCGAACGAGTCGTTCTCGATTTCGAATAAATTCGATAATACTGGGAGAGTTTTTCAACGATATCAGGCGAGAACGAGCTATCGAGTCGCCTGCACGATGGATAAAAAGATTTGATTTCGTATTATCCTTGCGCACCTTCAATGTGTATAAACGTGCAGTAAGTGATAAAAATGTTGGAAATATCCGGAATTAGGATACTGGATTGAGGCAATATGAGATATGGTGCACTTTTTTTTCTTCGACTATGGAACTGTGGAAATGAATTTGCGCTTCGTTCTTACTTGCGAATTTCAGAAAGAAGAAAGACGCGATATGTGTTCTCCGACTAATTTTTGGAATATGATGATTGAATTATCATCAGAAAACAAATTTAATTGCTGTCATGAAAATATTTTTTATGATTTGTGTAAAAATGTTCAATTTTAGAAGTGGCTCCCTGATTTTATCACCCAAAACATGATGGTCCAAATATTTTCAGGATCCAGGTGCTTTAGAGTGAGATGAAGCAGGAACAGAGCGAAATGAGAAGTTTCCACGAACACTCTTCTGAATGTTAATTATTATTCAATAATTAAGTATTCATGCACTTTTATCACAGATTATTTCCTGAGAAAATATTCCATCTTTGAATACAAAGTGGACGGGACAACAATCAATCTCATATTTTCGCGTCATCCCTCAACTTTCATATTGATGTTGCTCATGAATGATGCAAAAAAGTGATCTGAGTATGAATTCAATATTCATAGTAGATTAAATGTCGATGAATGATTGTGGTGAGTCATGACTGATTTTGAGTGAAGGAGGCAGTACAAGTTATGTCTGTCTGAAACAAAATCTCCAGTTCAACCATTTTTTTTTTTCAGTACCCATCATAGTTCGAACCTACAACTGTCACAGACATCAGTTGCGTTTCAGGACATCCTGTCACGTTTTTCTACATCATTCAAGTGAAGAGTCATAATTGATACGCTTCAGAAATTATTTACACGCGTTCCATTTGCTACATTTTCGTCGATATAAAAGTTCCGGCAGCTTTTAACTTTTTTCCATTCTCATTACCATAAAAGCAAAATAACATTTGCATTTTATTTTTCATTAATATCAGAGGAACATGTCATGACCTACACTCTTCTGAGTTGATTATCATCTGCGCCATAATGGCATTGATTAACCAGGTGTATTTGGACCTGACAATTTGGTAGGAAAGTAGGTTGGGAGAGCGCTAATGCAATGCCCATTAATTTTCTATGTATTAAAATATTCAATTCTTCCATTATGTCGAACGCTTCGAACAGGAATATCTATTTCTACCTGAATACATTAACTCATCTATCAATTATTGAAGGAGTGAATCAATTTCATGGAACTCAACTTCGCGATCAACTACAATAATTCATATAACATGGTTCAGCATTCCTATTCTCACAGCACAACTTGATTATATGCAATGGCGATAATCAATAACGAGTAATAAAGTTTCATAGTCAAGAAGGTAACATGAGCATTTGTTTATCCTTTTCCTAATATTGTGAAATTGTACGGGCACTGGTCTTTGTTGAGCGTTCTCGATGTCTCTGTGTTTCATTATCTATACAACGACAAAGTGAACAGAGTCCAACAGTGTGGCCTGTTATTCCGTGTGATAATTCGAGCGAAACTAAATTCAAGCCGCGAAACACAAGTCGGCTTTAATAGCTGTCGAAAAGTTATTGTGGTCCTAGCGAGAAGCTGGCCTTGCACGAGGCATATCTCCATCCCTACCCTTCTATACCCATGTCTTTCGTGTTTAGTCTTTGTCTTGTGCATGACGTCATATACATATAGCATATCGCATGTACGAGGCCAAGAATCGTCAGTGCACGGGTCGAGAGTATTTCAAGAGTCAGTAATAATTCATCTACCCAAGGATTCGTTGAAAATTTGGGTCAGACTAAATGTCAAAACTTACCGAGCTAAATTCCATGACTTTGAGTAGCCACAGCGTAAGAGCAAGATTAAGAATAACCATGATCATAAGGCCAAGTACTAATGAGTAAAGACATCGTTTTCGCCATCCGTAAACTCCAAATCTGAAGCCATTACACGATGGTAAATGATGTTGCTCATCATGCTGAGGTGTGCACGTTCTGGATGAGCTGGGTTGCGTCTGTCGGGTTGGTCGACTCTGTCTTAATATGCTGTTTGAATTTCCAGCTTCATCTGACCAATTTTGCTGTCCACGTGACATTCTGCAATATCAGAAAATCTTGAATGAATTCAAAATCACGTATTGCTAACCTTTCCAAATTCAATCTGAGCTGATTCAAGTGTTTGAATTATGATTGTAAGCATTTTTACATATATAGCGATAAATTGGTGATTGATGGAGTGTTTCGCACATCATTCATGTGAAATATTTCAAATGAACAGAAGCGAGGAAAATTGTCAATTTGAAGGAATGAATTAACTCATCATGTTCATTGATGAAACTTAATCCATAAATGGAAGTTTCGGTCTCACTTTGTGATGTTAATTTCAGTAGAAAATTCATATTCGTCGATATGTTTACGGAAATTAAATTTCCAGATATTTTCATCGATGCTGAGCGTTCAATACTGTTGTATACATAAATTAAATGTAATTCTATTGCAAATCCTGTGTAACCGTCACCATCCGCCATCTCTCATTTGTGAGTTATCATCTGGATAATCAGCCTAATGATAACAAAAGTAGAGAGATATGGGTTACGAAACAGAGGTATATTCAAGTGAGTGCAGCGTAAGTGGGAAGATGAGAATGAGAGCGAGAGTAGTGAAAGAGAGAACTTATGTAAAGCTCGCCGCAAAATGTCTGACATAACTTTGCCCGTAATCCCTAGTCGTAGCCTGAAGGCCTCGAACCAACCGAACGAGACCCCTTTTCCCATCTTCCCTAGTTTCATCCCCTTTCTCTCACTTTCCGTCCTGTTCATCGCTTCGTTCTAGTCACCCGGGCTATGCCCGGTTCGTTTAATATTTTTTTTCTGCAGTCAACCGAGCTGAAATATTCAATGCGGCTTCGCTCTCTCGCGGGTAATTATGCCTCACGCGGAATATAAAGCCCACAGAGGAAAAGCGAGATAAAGGGGAGAGAGTGATGCCGCAACGAGAACGGGCGGGATGAGTGAAAGGATCGACGGAAACAAGAAAAAAAAAGAAAACAAAAACTTCACTGTGGAAAAGTGTAGTAGAGGTATTTTACCATAGGAATTAAAATCTCAAAGATAAAACCCACTTTTATATCAATGAAGGAAATATGATGATTGGAATTGCTCCCACTTGTATGAATATGTTATATATGACTTATCCGCAGCTTCTACATGGCCTGTAGCTTATCCTTTTCATTCTCGACATGTCGTCATGAGAAAATGATGCATAAGGGAGACACTTGAAATGGTGTATGGCAATTGGATGGAAAAGGGAGATTAATTCAATGCTCTGTAGATGATATCTAATCCATGATTATTCGTTCGTTGCGTTACTATCAGAAGTATTGATGTATAGAATGCTAAATCTTCTTGTGTTAAAAGAATTTGCTTAATTCGCATTTAATGATGTGGAAATGTTCCAGAACGTACAACCGGAAATCTGGGTATTTTCGTTGTGACAATTCAACTGAATCATTGGTTTCACCTAGTATTACATCGTATCTTGATGTAATACAAAGAAAATTTTTTGGTGATAATTCCGCTACAAATAAAAACGGAACCAGCCATTTTTTCAGATCTCCAATTTTACCATTGAAATCTACGTCATTTTTTTACACCAAAAGCTGATCTGAATTTTTTCAAGCGAAAGGATATGATCCATCTACGCTTTATTTGTCTTCATAATCCATTGTTGAGATCAAATGTTTTCAGTTCAATGTTTGAAACATGAACAAACTGAGAATTCAATTGAAAATCATTCGTGGAATCATTTCAGAGATGTTTGCGAAATTGTCGGACCTTAGTCTTGTGCTAATACTTTCCATGTTTCGTGAGAAAAAAAATTACTCCACCACAAGTAGATCTTGTTGAATAGAATTGCAATGAGTATTGATGAGTATTTATTAATTTCTTCCAATATGAGAGAGCTGTGCGATGTCTCAGTGAATACGATTGTTAGTCATCATAACCAAGTAGTCCGAATTGATCAATAAGGTAGTGGATGTAGTTCGATATGTGACTGGAGATTCACAGTACACCAACAAATATCTTAATATTCATTTAGAATGACGAATTTTTCAACTACTCTTCTGAAACGTTGAAGTACGTGTAAGTGAATTTCAAAGGACGCAAACAGAAACATTTTCAAGAGAGGGTACGACCTGACAGTTTTATTTCTATAGTATATGCCAATCCGAGAATACGATCTCGAAATAAACGTGTTTAAACGTGAGTGAACATTGGTATTCGTGTTCGATCTTCACCATTACTCGGCGTCCGAACTCAGAACATTCTATAAACTCACTTTGGTGCTTCGTGCACCCATTCTCCAATAATGCTTTTATTGATTGAAATTCAAGTATAAGAATAGAAATTTTAGAATCAATGTATAAAGTTCTCATGGTGGACTTGTAGCTAAAAAATAATTCAGCGGAGGCACAAGCCGTAGATTCTCATTTTTCTTGACTTCATCTCCAGATGTTGATTTGCATGATCTCAAATTGAAGTTGAATGAAGTAATGTTCAATCTATCACACTTTAAAACGAAATACCACACAGCACTTGATATTCTCAGAACATTATTCACAGTTCAAATATCCTCAAAGCAACATTAGGGGATGGAATAACTTGAATGTGAATTATCCATTGTCATTCTTATCGAATTCCACCTGATTCGACGTCAAATATGATAACAATCTCGTGAACAAATTGTCATCATCAAACAATCAAAATTTTATTATCAGAGTTATAAGTAAAATCAATAGCTGAATCAGTGAGGGATTCGATAGTGGACACAATGATAAATTCATAGAACAACTAGGCATTAAGATCATGAATTTTGTATCGTTATTCAATTGGAAAATTTCACAATAACTATCGAGATATCTATATGAATTGATATTTCTAGAAGTGTTGAGGTATTCCAAAATTGTGCGGACGAAATGTTATGAAGGATATCTGATAACGACATTGGCAGAGTCATATGTGGCAACGAAGCTTTTGATGAGTTTCAACTTGTTAGTTGAACCCTCAAGACGTGCGCTGGATATAAAATACCCAAAGGTGAGTTATATGCGTCTGTCTTACAGGGATGAGAAGAGTGAAGAGATCAATTTTAGAATGGGGAAGAATCGGGGATGCTCACACATCTTGCACTAAAACCGTCATGAGATTTAGAATTCAACAAAATCACAAGCAAACGGGGTCAATCTGTGGGCAAGCGCCACTTCGACTCTCTTCAATCCCTTCATCCTGCCAGTTTATATGGATAGATTTCATGTGTACATCAAGCGATCTTGTGAATTTCCCAAATGTTCATATCAGATGAACACTGGATTCAGCTCTCCAGAAACCGTCTCATTCATATTTGATGTCGTAATTGGATTTTTATTCTTTTGTTCACTCAAGTGCATGCATAAATTTTGGATATGTCACAACTTTGTGCATTGTTTCCGATTTTTTTTAGCAAACACATCGTTATTATACTCCGAAACATTATTTGTTGGAATAAATGACATCAAAGCTTGGTGATACTCATCTAAAAATCCTTTCCTCTTCTTATTGAGTTTAAAAATGTAATACGTTTTCGAACGTGTCAAGCTCATGGAGAACAATCACTGTGTGAGGATCTTTGAGATTCTGATGTTCAAGTCCGTCAAATAAAAACAGGAGTTGTTTTCGGAGATGAATATGCTGAATCTGAAGAAGAAGAGAGTGGGAAGGATAGGATAAGGTTGAGTGTAAAACTCCTAGCGGGTGGGTACCAAGTGCAACTTGTAGGAGGCAACGTGGTCGATCAGGCACTTTGCGTGGAAAAATTAATTTGAAACGGCTCTCGAATAAACCTGGGAGAGGTAAAGTAGCTAGACCCTCATATATTAAAACTCTGAAACACACGAATGGTGAAACCTTTTGATGAATCACAGATGCAAAAGAATGGAACTCTCAGATGACATCAGTCCGGCAAGGAATGAAATTGAATGGAATGAGAACGGCTACAGAATTATCATACCATCCTGATTGGAAGAAACCTAATCAAACTAGTGGTGGAATCTTTGTGGTTGATGTATGAAAAGGTCACTAATCAAAAAAATAACGTTCAATTTCACGTATAAGGCTTAACGCAAGATTTACCAGACCAGTCATTTTGACTGGTTGTGCAATTTCAATTCAAAATTCCCACTTCACATGATATTTGTTTTCCAGAATGGTATTATGACTTTTCTAGCTATAAGTACAGGATGATATTTCATGAACTTGATGTTACTTCACATAAATTAGTAGCAAATATATTTCTGGTAGAAATAGGTAAATTTAAATAACTGGTAAACCCAGTGAGAATGATAAGAGTCCAAGTTATGAGAGGGAAGCAATTCATTTGTTCGTGCGATTCATGGAAATTTGAAGAAAATTATGAATGAATGCACTAATCATTACAGATCTGAGTCTGAATTCATTATGAATGATTTTTGCAGCAAATGTCGTTGTGCAATGTGATGATGAGTAGAAATAAATGAATTTCGTCTGGAAATTATTGTATGAAATGATTCGAAAATATCTACTTAAAGCTATTTATCACTACTTGAAGCCCTTGTTGACATATAACATGCGATGGTGAGTTTAATACGATTCCTATGTATGATGAATATTTTGATGGATGAGTGTTGATATTGGTACGGACTGTTCATAAAAGTAACTACAAAATTTCATATCAGTGCGACACTTCGCATTTAAAAAAAATATTGGTCTGTGCATGAAAACAAGAAATTTTCACCACATTCAACCCTGAGAGAAATTTTTTATCGTTCTGTACTTGTTCGAATGAATCCAAGATAGATCAGTAAAACAACAAAACTAGAAGTTGTAATGATTCTTGTTAACACAAAACAGGTTAATGGCAGTTGTTATGAAAAATGCCAAGATTTCACAACTGTCTGAAAAATACTCGAGTGGCCAATGAATGCAGAACTTTCTAAAACGCTTGAGTATGTTGATGCCACTTGTTTCAAAAATCGTGATTGGTTAGATATTCATAAAAAGATTATTGTAATGAATACATTTTCAATGTAGCATGTCCCATATCAAGTCATTTATAACAATGAGACTGTTATGATCTGCTCGGTAATATTAGGTTGCTTCATTTCCTTTTCTTTCACATAACCTGCTATACCAACACATTTTTACATTTTATATCCATTCCACAGACATTATCCTCCTCATACATCTTTTTCTACACCGTTTAACATATCGATTGAGGGCAATTCTCTTGAAGTCCATAATTTGACCGCAAGATATGAATGATTAAAGAAACAAAGGTGTGACAAATTAAAGTGTGCCGATAAAGAAATAAAAATGTCGTTCATCTGATTGCAATTTATATCTTCTCTATGTATGAAATATTTGAAAAATATTCCTCAAAATATGTAAGTTGTGTTTTGTGATACATACGAAGTGTATTCTCCTCCGTACATTCCTCTTCATATTGAAATATCCTCTAGTTCATGTACGATAGCTTGATTAGTTCCGTTTTTTTCGCATCCATAATTACGTCATGAAGAATTTTGGTGCCCTAACGAAATATCCGAAGACAAAATAACCACGACAATATAACCGCGACAAAATAACCGAACGACAAAATAACCGTGGACAAAATAACCGGGCGACAAAATAACCGGATAGAAGAACTATTCATCGCTTTTATTTCCCAGTTCTATTTCATATATCCGTGATTCATCATCTATTGCCTGCAAGAAATCCTGCGGTGCCATCTATTATATTGTATATTTATTATACAGGGTGGCCCTTTTCAGGGAGACATGAAGTACGTGGCGTTGTAGAAAAAAAAAAATAAAAATAATGGCGTTTGAATTATTCTCTTATCTTGATTCTTGAATTTGTCATAACTTTCTGAAAATCGGCCAATGGCAATGGCTATTTGCTATTTATTCTTGTTACATGATGTGCTGGAGTGTCCCACGCAATAATGGTGATATTCAATCCGTAATTCCTTGCGTTTCCCCCTTCACAGCAATATCTGTATATGGAAATGGCAGATATTCAAAAAGTTATAGCAAATTCAGGAATCAAGATAGGA